>CAHIKZ030000436.1:70000-102500 GCA_903632075.3 Acanthosepion pharaonis | reverse complement strand
AGGGAAACTGGAATAGGGAAGGGACTTCCACAGGCGAGAGGTGCGAGACATGAAGCTATTGGAGTAGAAGAGGCGGCTACATTTAACAGTTTCAACAGTGAAAGGGTGAGAGCGGGATGCCAGCCTCGTAGGTCGCTTGAATTCATGAAGTCTGGGAACCAGCGAATGCAGCTCATCAGAGCAGTTATCATGAAAGTATTTGTAAAAAAAGACAGAGAGAGGCGACGGCGGGTCTGTGAGAGAGCGACTGCAGACGAGATGCCAGATCAGGGCCAATTGTATTGCATGTCCATCTCTAGATCTTATCAAGAACCCCAGGGCAAACAGAAGGGGCTCCAGACCATATATGGCAGCAATAGTCCATGCAAGCGCAAATTGTCGATTTCTAGATCTGAAGGATCAATTCCAGGGAGAAAAATTTCCTGGCGCGGCACAGGGAGCCAACTTTCCTTGTATATATATATATATATATATATATATATGCAAACTATTTTATATATATTATTTATATTTCATATATGCGCGGTGCTTATTAGAAAGCGCTCAATATCAGTGATATGGCTAACATAATTAGTCGGATTGATGTGAGTTTGTGACCCTGGCTTTCACGCTGTTTTCGATCACTAAAGTGTAAAAGCCAGGGTCACAAACTCTCATTAATCCAACTATATATATCTAAATATATATATAATGCATGTAGCAAGCGATCTTTTAAATACGTTTCATTGATTATGACAGACATGGAACGTTTTATTAATTTTCTTTATTTAGTTTTCATTGCATTTTTAGGATATTACTTCGAAAACATGTCAAATACGTAACACATTTAATTTACAATCGCCTGATAAGATGCATTTGATACGCATCGAAACAAGACTGCAATCGTGTAGTGATTTTCGCATGTTTGGCATATTATATATATATATATATATATATATATATATAATAATTATTTTGAAAAAATATGATTTCGTCTTTTTAAAAAATAATTAAAAAATAAAGAAAAATAATTATAATTTAAGCTTTACTTCTGTATGAAGCACTGTTTTATAAAAATAAAATAAAAAAACTAAAGAACTCAGGATTGTTTACCTAACGTGTTCTTTTCCTATTTTTCTACATATCTGCATATATATATATATATATATATATATATATATATATATATATATATATATATATATATATATATATCCAAGAAGAAAGAGAACGGACAGAGTACAATTCCAACGTTAGTAACATTTAATCTAAAAGAGAGCTCAATAGAATGTAGAGCAATATTATTGCGATTTTGACATGTTTTCATGTAATATCTTACATATATATATATATATATATATATATATATATATATATATATATATAAAATGCGTGTATGTGTGTGTGTGTGTGTGCGTGTGTAAGTATGATTTTAAGGGAATCGATGTCCTATAAAATAATGTCGATGTATTCATTTCCTGAATATGATCTTCGTTATCGATTGTTTTTTGCAGTTCGAAACAAATCGAATTGTTTTTTGTTTTTTTTCAAATTTCTAAACGTGCTGGCCTGAATATTTTTTGAGACGTTTCCATCTTCTGAATGGAGCAGATGTCGGCAGACGAAGATAACAGCTGAAAAGCTCTCAGTCCAACCAAATAAGTAAAAATTTCTCAATATTTGAATAGAATGGCATTATTATTTTTTTCTTTTCGCATTGACAAAGTCATTGAGTGGATTATCAAATACACACACACATATATATATATATATATATATATATATATATATATATATATATATATATACGCACATGGACATATATATATAACAAAACACAGTGACACACATATATATATATATATATATATATATATATATATATAACACATAGTGACATATATATGTATATATATATATATATATATATAACATATATATATAACACACACACAGACATATATATATATAACACACACAGACATATATATATAACACACACACATAAATATATAACACACACACGCATATATATATATATATATATATATATATATATTTATATATATTACTGTGCTAATAGATACCTAAAATATCCTCGACTTCAGTCGTCAAACTTTGGGAGAGATTCAGTAAAGATAGATAGATAGATAGATAGATAGATAGATAGATAGATAGATAAGATTAATGTAAATAAAATTTATCACTTGTCTGATTGATATTATATATATATATATATGTGTGTGTGTGTGTATCTAAAATAAAATAATCTTTATATATATATATATGATTTATAGAAGACGTTCACCTGACAATATATATAGTAGCAGGACAGATAGGGTTCTATAGCCTTGGATGGCAACTCTGAGTTCAAAACCTGCAGAGGGTCATTTGGGGACCTTGTGACACGTAGTGCACCAAGTTTCTGTATGTGTGGATGAATCTGCACAAAACCTTCACGACTATAATCAAATCTTATGTGCGGGTGTCGAGCTGTCAGTTTCCTAGGAACTGATCTGCTTGACCCTCATACGTCGAATTCAACGATGATTCGAGTATATATATATATATATATATATATATATATATATATATAATTAAACCTAAAGAAACATATTTAACCTACCAAAGTTTCTGGTCACGCGGATCGTCAGGGGAGTGAAACTTTGGTAGATTTGTCTGGCTTTTTAGGTTTAATTAGGTTTTGTCTACTTAGTGTGTTGAGCACTTTATTTATTAGGTTGGTGCAAAAATAATGACGTTAGAATGTCGTTTTTTAACGTTAAAAATTACGTCAAAAAACGACATTATTTTTGCACCGACCTAATAGTTATTTTACTTACTCGTTTCGGGGTTTTTTTTTCTTTGGACTCTGGACTTGAATGTTAGACGATTATTTTCGGCTGATAAACATGTTCTTGGTTCTTTCTTTTTTATACCTATTTTCCCCTTTGGTATTAGTTTGATTATTTGAAAATCAAGACACCGAAGGTTTTCCGAACGAGTATAGTTTCTTATACTTATAAGATTATTACTAGTATATATATATATATATATATATATATATATATATATATATATATATATATATATTATGTTTATACGTTGTTTTTTATGGATACAACTTATTTGAGTGTTTGCTGTTTTTAATTAAACATTATTAATGACAATTACCGGCCTCAGTGTCCGAGAAATTTCGTAAAAAATAAGGATTCTTCAGAAGGAATAGAACCTGTATTAAATGCAGAAAACGTCATTTGCCCTGACGTGCTGTTTACGTGAGCTTCTGGTTAGCAAAGTTCAAATGACTGCTTATAAACACACATCATCGACGATTTCTATCGATATATCATTTCTGCTCCATAAATATATATATGTATATATATATATATATATATTCATAATCTACTAGACGAGTCAATTTGCCAATTTATTAATTTGTTAGTTAATTAATTATTAATTTGATAATTAATTAGTTTGTTGATTAAGTTCAGACCAAGGACTACAACGACAAACATGGGGCCTAAAGAGGCAAGACTTAGGGCAAGAAAAAGCAAGAAGTCGTGGAAAGCTATGATCGTCCACGACAGTAAAAACATCATATATAAAAAGGAATAAATAAACATTCTACTCGTGTATACTCTTTTTGGCAATCCCCTGTTAGGTCCGTACAATCGATCAGTAATTCTATGGCGAATTCTATCTTTGCATATTGTTACCGATTCCAGGAATGGCCTCCCTTGTTGCACATGCGCAGTCCTTGACTCTAATGAGCCTAAGGTGTGGCGTTTGGATTCTACTTGTTCATACCTAATTGCGCTTGTCTGTGTCATCTCTCCCTCTCTCTCTTTTTTCTCTCTCTCTCTCTTTCTCTCGCTTTCATACTCTTTCTTTCTTTCTTTCTTTCTTTCTTTCTTTCTCTCTCTCTGTCTCTATCTCTATCACTCTTTCTCTCTTTCTCTCTCTGTCTCTATCTCTATCACTCTTTCTCTCTCTCTCTATCTCTATCACTCTTTCTCTCTCTCTCTGTCTCTATATCTATCACTCTTTCTCTCTCTCTCTCTGTCTCTCTGTCTCTATCTCTATCACTCTTTCTCTCTCTCTCTCTCTCTCTCTCTTTCACACACACACACACTCTCTTTAAATATTTTCTGATGATTAGTTTTGCCGTAATATACAGACAGATTTTAATAAATAATTCAAATTATAATTTATGATAATATTATTTAGTTGTTAAGTAAATATAGAATTAAATTAGATTATAAAAAAAATGTTAGTGTTGAGGGATTTAAAATTAAATTTTGTTGACTTTAGAATAATTTAAATTTAATTTTTTAATTTTAAACCCCATTTGGTAATGTCTGTCAATCAATTTATTTGAGATTTGGGATAGAGAACGTGGAGAAATGGCGGCGAAAATGATGGCGGCGAAAAAGATGGGGTGAAGATGGGGGAAAAATATGGGGGGTGAAAAAGATGGTGGTTAAAAAGATGGTGGCGAAAAAGATGGCGGTGAAAAAGATGGGGGTGAAAAAGATGGCGGCGAAAAAGATGCCGGTGAAAAAGATGGCGGTGAAGAAATGGCGGAATTATTTACGCATGAATCAATACTCCCTTGTTATGATCAGAACATTTTTATGATCAAAGTTTAGTATCCGACCTCAGGCGAACAAACTACATTTTATCTTTAAACTTCTTAAGGTTTCTCCAATATATTTTTTCTGGCAATCCTTGCAGGTGATAGAATAAATTCCTCCTTCAAGTTTTGGCTTGTTCTTTTGTTCTAATTTGTATTGATTAAGTCTTTTATTGTCAATCACAAGAAATAAAAAATATATTATTGTACTCACTAACTCTTACATAACTACATTTGAAAAGAATTTATCTAAACTCAACATAAACTGTGTCACAACATCTAAAACAATAAAATACTTAATGAATACAAAACAAGCCAAAAGTTGAAGGAGGAATCTACTCTATCAAATGCAAGGATTGCTAGAAAGAATATATTGAAGAAACCTCAAGAAGAGATTATATAAACACAAAAGAGACATTTTAAAAGACAACACACAAAACGCATTGGTTGTTCAACGTAAACAGGACTGACCACAATTTTGGCATAAAAAATGCTACTTCTAATTAAAAGAGAAAATAATTCAATAGGGTGAAAATGTCTAGAGATTGCTTTAAACTTCAGACACGGCAATGATGCCAGCAAGAAAGACAGAAGTGACTACAAGTAATGAAAGAGAATGAAAAGATTTTAGAAGGATTCGAAAACCTAATAAAACTCCAATTTTATCAACTGAAATAAACTTCAAACACAGTTCGATATTAAGTTACACACTCTCAAGTAATACCTCGAAAATCAGTTCATTATACTTCCGTTTAATTATCAACAAGAATGAATTGGCAGTTTTATAGAAGCCAATATAAAACTCATTTATTTTACATTCACGCTAGAAACTTTAGTATTTGCAACAACCAAATCGCGTCAAAATTCTTTCACTTAAAAGTAAGGTTATTTTTTAACTAAAAAAGATAAAATTGAAAAGACGAGTATATCGATCGTACTTTAGAAAAAAAACAGTAAATTAAATTAAACTAATTAATCACTAAAAGCTATTTGTAACCAACAGAGGAATTGCGTGAATGTTGCTAGATTTTTTTCGGATTAAAATTTCTTAAACTCATTTTTCTGAGTTTCTGAGGCGAGGTCAAAAAAAAAAAAAGAGGAAAGCTAAATTAAACTTGATTGGCTGTTTAAATGTTTCGTATGAATGACGATAATTTTTACAATTATAAATGTATTTTTTCTGTTTTTTTTTCTTTTTAAATAACTGAATGGACGGGTTAAAAGAATACGAAAAGGCTATCTGTGTATTTTCGCTATATTTAAGAATTAAACAGAAAAGCCGCCTGCTGTTCGTTGTCGACTGCTCAGAGAGACAAATGAAGATGATTTCTGAATATCATAAACTCAGCAAAGAGATGTCAATGTTACAGGGTGCTAAGTAGATCTTTCTACTTTGTCTTCGATACCAATAAAAAAAATTCCGCTTTTTATCACTACCTGTTTAAACGCGTTTACGACCAAGTCGTCGCTTTCTTAACCATTAAGTACATCTAATATCATCGAGCAAAACCGTTAGAAAGGAAAGAATAAATAAACATAGATAGATAGATAGATAGATAGATAGATAGATAGATAGATAGATAGATAGATAGATCGATCATAATCTTTAAAACCAATAAAGAATTTGATAAGTCAACGCTTTGACTGCGGTGGACGTAGTCATACGTCTTTCAAAAATTACATTGCCTGCTTTAGACGTACGTGTATGTTTTCATTACATCGAGAAATATGGATTCCTAATGTTTGTATTATAAACTAATGCATAATGATATTTCCAAGGCAGCGTAGCTCCATAGCAACGTACAATGTGACCTGTTTTGTGACATATCTTTTTTATTACATTAGCTGTTTGAGATGTCGTTTAAATAAGTCTTTACGGCAGAGTATCTTATCAGGTCCAAGATGGCGGCGCCCATGAAGAAGAAATAGCCGTCAACAACTTTAGAGTCATTTATTTCCAGTAAACAACAATTTCCTATTTTTCCCAAATAGTCCAGTGCAACCAGGCAATAAAAGTAGAAAAATACAGCATGGAAAATGCTAATAACCTTCTACCATTTATGACACAACTCACTAAAACAGCGATTGGCAGGAAAATTCAATCAACGCAGTTCTAACAAAATCTATAAATCGAATGAAAGCATTTTTTTTATCTTTATATCGCAAAAACAAAACGCCAAGTGCTCTTCAACGTGGTGTAACAAGCTCGTCCCCCAAGATTAATTACGACTGAATAGTAAAGTTGATCCTCACTAGGTGCCCCACACTTTTGGCCATGTGCCACATCTAAGCTACACTCAAAAATTCCTGGATCACTTTAACGTAGTGTTATGGTTAACAAGCTTGTCTCGCTTGATCAGTTACGACTGAATAGTGAAGTCGATCCTCACTAACTGCTCCATATGTTCGGCCTTGTGTCACATCTAAGGTACGTTTAGAAAACCCTGAATCACTTCAACGTGGTGTAATGGTTAACAAAGCTTGTCTTGCAAGAATATAATATCAAAATCAGTAATTTTTTAAAGTGTAACGATATTAAACTTATAATTTATTTTTTTTCCATAACGATTTATTAAACGTAGCTTAAATGTGGCACAAGGCCGAAACTATGGAGCACTTAGTGAAGATCGAACTCACTATTCCGTCGTAATTGATCTTGCGAGACAAGCTTGTTAACCATTGCACCACTTTGAAGTGCACTTGGATTTTTGCCATATAAAGATTAAAAAAAATGCTACAGGGTTTCATTCGATTTATAGATTTTGTTAGAACTGCGTTGATTGAATTTTACGTGAGGACGGAAAGTGTGACACTGAAATTCGAAGACGTATTGGCATCGCCAAAGATGCCTTCCCAAAGCTAAGCAGAGTATTAAGAGACAGAAAAACTTAGAAACAAATAGAAGAGTATTGAACTTTCAGATGGTAACAGTCCACTTATATGGCAGCGAATGCTGGACAATCTCCTCAAGAGAAACAACACAAGTTTAGTTCTGCAGACGAATTCTTAGGATACCATGTGCAATGACCATTGAAAATGGAAACAAAAAGTAAACTTATACTTAACTTCAGAAAAAGTTGAAAATGTTGGGGGTCACATAATGAGGAAAGTTGGCTTGGAGAATCTGATACTCACAGGAGAGATTAAAAGCAAGACGGACAAAGGAAAACAAAGCATAACATATTTAACTAGTTTGAGTAAATGCACGGTGGGACAGAGTTTAGGATGAATAACAAAAAGAAATTTACGTAGCGCGACAAAGGACAGGAAATTGTGGAGAGCCATGATCGTCAACGCCCTGATGAGAGACGAAAGATATAGAAGACATAGAGTCCTCTTTTCGAGACAGTAACCATTAGGCTACACCTATGAATATGTAGCGTGTTCTAAACTATGTTATTCATCGAAATAAATTGTATATCTGGGAAAACCTTATTACACGTTAATTACTTCCAAGACGGCAGTCGGAAGACGTTTGCAAGATGCGCAAATGATAACGAGGCTGGCATATCAACCATCTAATTAAATCTTTGCTGTATTAAATGCTTTATTCGATAAGAAGCGAGCGTTGTCGGCATCTAGCAAATGTCTCGGTGGAAGTTAAGGTTTATACGCAACGTGTAAGCCTTTCGTCAGGTTTTGCCATTCTTTTTTTATCCGTTGATTTCTTTGTTTTTAAGTTGTCCTTCTTTTTGCCGAATGAAGACATTCTCCTTCCGAAAAACACTCTTTTTTTAACCCTTTATTTCCCTCCCTCTACGTCTATCTATATCTCCCTTTACTCTCCCTCTTACTCTATCAACACGCCTATCTTCCTCGTTTCCCACTTTGTTCTTTCGATATCTCAACTCTCTTTGAAATTTTCGATCTGCTTTATCCACAGGCTTGCTCTTCTTCTCTCTGATTTTATCTGTCTTTGATAATTCCTCGGTTCTCCGTCTCTCCCATTCCGTCTCTCTGATAATTCCCGTATTTTTTCTCTCTTTCACCAAGTCACTCTCTTTCTTTCTTTCTTTCTTTCTTTCTTTCTCACGCCTTCCCTTTCTATCCGAGCATATATTCTGAAAATTCATCTACTCTCACCCTCTCTCTCTATCCCCTCTCTCCCTCTCTCCCCCTCTCCCTCCATCACTCTCACTCCCTATCCCTCTCTCTTCATCACTCACCCTCTCTCTCTCCTTCTCTCTCTCTGAACTAATTTATTCTCCACTTACCCAGTCTCTAATAATTCAGTTACCGTCTTTTTCTCTCGATGTCTCTTTAAAAATCCATTATTTCTTTCTCACAATATTACTCTATCCATATATCTTCTCTCTCTCTCCTCTCTCTCTCTCTCTCTCTCTCTATATATATATATATATATATATATATATATATATATATATATCTAAAGCCTTTTATTATATCCTTACTCTGTCCTGACATTGAGTTCTACCTAGATTCTATCCTCTTGAATTTTTATTCAAAAAAATATACATGTAAGTGTATGCACCTATGTATATATATTCATATATTTTGCATATGTATGTGTGTGTATTTACCACTAATATTATATATATATATATATATATATATATATATATATATATATATATATATATATATATATATATATATATATATATATATATATATATATATATATATATATATATATATATATATATATATAAAATTAATGAATCCTTATCTCTTTCACTCTCTATCAACCTATTTTCTCTCTCATTCCTCTGCACTGCATCATGTGCGTGGGTGGTGTAATGGATATCGGCTCGGAATTCAAATTCGGAGAGTCGAGTTCGAATTCCAGTCGGGTTTGCTACGCTCACTCACGCACAAATACTCTTGGGAAAGGTATGAATCCATCTCTTCTCCCCCTCCCCCAGCTATAAGTTAAATAACGAGACAGACTGGATCCTATAGCCTTGGTTGGCAACCAGTCTACCACAGAAAGAAATGGCAGACTATTGCGGGTAAATCTTCTTCCTATGAGTCATGAATCGAAAAAAGACATGATCTCCTAAGCGTGTATCACGTGTGGCATTTAACTAAAAGAGTCAACGGTAATTTAGGTGAGGAGGTTGTGGAGAGATATGATCGCCCAAGCGTGTATGACACTTAACTGACTCCAGAAAGTACCTGACTCTTCCTGCCGTTTAAAAGTTAGATCCGATTCAAAATGGAATACTGCTGCCACATCTGGTCTGGAGATGCACAATCTCCACTTTCCAACCTCTGCCTAATAGGTTTTTCCCACCTTACTGCCATTTTCCCTTAGGCGAATCGTTGCTAGCCTCGTGTTACGCTATTATTATGGCAATTGGCAGAAGTTCGTGCAGGCTCCTTTTCTTTTCCCACCAGTCCAGACCTTTAAAACCAGGATCCTGCAGGCCGCATACCCTGAGTCCAGCATGTTTAGCGATTGTTCGTATATCCGAGTTCCACATGAATCTAGTTTGACCATAAATATGTGGCCCCTAGTTATAATACAGGACTCTATACGGGGCTATTGTTCTACGGAATGGTGCCCGCCAATAGATAGCATGTGATTACTTTGCTGAATATAACGATTGCAATAATATCCAATTAATATTTCCTGTCTACTGAAAATTTGCCAAAAACGCTGAGAATTACAATTCTAACTGGCGATTTAATCGAAGACAAAAATAAATTAAAGCAAATATGAAATCAAGAAAGATTTCCAACTAGTAACAATTATCAAGTCACATGTTTATATGATTTGTTAGACAAATTTGGTACCTTTTCGTTTTTATTTTATTCCTCGGCTAATATCAATAAGATCAACTATATTTAAAGTGTAAACATAAGCCAGTTATGAGAGCAATATAAAAAGTAACCGAATTCTTGCTATATAGACGGATATCCTAGGTTGAAAATGTCTGTTGCTATCAAAAGAGGCAACAATGAATCTCAGATGGTTAGCGATCCTTTTCGATGTATTCCAATCTAACATATTTGTAAAGTTATAAAAATGGGTTTTCATCTAAATCAGTGTTTACTAACCTTTTCTTTTCTTTTTTTACTTTAGGGTGCACTTGTAGAATAACCTGGGGCTATCTTTAAATCTTGATAAGGAAAAATTTATCATAAAATTTGAAAATTTGAAATTTTAGCTCAGCTTTCCCAAATATTCACGATACAGTTCTCATCTAAAAGAATTTATGAAGAGTCTACTACTTTGTTGCTGTTTTTTAGAGACCGATAATGCCTTCAGGAAGTCAAATAGCAACAGATTATCCACGCTTTCTTAAAGATTAAGGAATTTAGCATCCAGTTTAAAATAGCAAATGACAAAGACTTGATTAAAATCGAGACCATGTGCTTGATGCCTCTGGATTTTTATAAATAAAGATTCTTTAAATATAAAGATGATTAATAGATAATTCTTTCGCTAACTTTGGGCGCACCTGCCTAACTTTGAGGGCGCACTAATACGCCCGGGCGCACCGGTCGAGAAACGCTGATCTACGCCGTGGTAAGCGCAGATAACGCTATAAACATTTAATTATGCTAAATAGCTTTAAAGTGCGTTTTATTATTTCGCCATTTTCGTTGTTCCCAAGCCAATTTGAAATTGGGTTTGATTCGCATTAATTTCATCACTCTTATTGAATTTTGTCCGAATAAACTTTGATCAAGGATGTATGCATAACGAAAGGGTTATGGGTGCGTAAACTTCAATTAACGAGCAGTGTTCAGAATTCTGTCCCCAGTCTGTTGCAGGCACTGGCGCACAAATGGAATTGGTGAAAAGATTTATCCAGCGATGGGTTAAATAGCACTGCCGAATGCGCCTTGGTTGGCAGCCAGTTTAAAAGAACAACAACTCTGAATTAAAAAAAGAGCTTTTCAAAAATGACCGCCCGATGGCATCAGTTCTTAGCTTGATATCTCTGCTGTTGAAGCAACCATTAACTCCTGCCTAGATAAGCTCAAATTGGAAAATGATCGTAAGAATGACCTACAATCTGTTATTAACTGGGGCAAAGAATGGCTTGTTAATTTAAAGGCCTCCAAGACGAAAGCTTTCTCTATCAATCACCTGAAAAACCTCTTTCTGCTTCCCATCAGGATGAGAAAAACTCGTTGTGCCTTCTCAGGCTTGCATAATCGGCTGACATGAAGTGGAAATATTTTATTAAAGTAATTTTATTTTCAATAAGATAGAACAGTTCCCATTTGGCATGTTAATTTTAACGCCCCCAAAACTAAACAGTTATCCATTAATCAATCTAAGAGACACCTCTTTGCCTTCTCTCAGTATGGCTGATGCTAACCTTCAGGAAAGTGACTCTTCTGCCTTCTCGAGATAACGTTCTCAGCTTGACATGCAGTGGAAAGATTATATTGAATCTATTGCTAGGTTAGCTGCTAAGAAATTTGGTTCACTGTGTCGGACGAGACAATTTTTCTCTCTAGAATCTATCCTACATATCTATAAGTCTACCATTCGTTCATGCCTTGACTATTGCTGCCACGTATGGTTCGATGCCCCTTGCTGTATATCTAGAGATTCTTGATAAAATCTAAAGAAGAATCAGCAATATTATGGGTCATGAACTGGCATCTCGGCTTCAGTCATTTTTCCAACGCCGTAATGTAGCCCCCCTCTGCCTTTTCTATAAATACTTTCATGGTAATTGGTCTGATAAACTTTCCGCTAAACTACCTAGACATTATGAATATAAACGCAGTACTAGATTGGCGCTAAGGTCTCATTACTTCGTAGTTCAGTTGGCTAGAGGTAAGCGCAAGTTCTATGCTAACAGTTTCTTCTCTTGCACTTCTCGCTTGTGGACCTCCCGTCCGGTTCCATGCTTTCGACCCAACTTTAAAATTTAAAATTGTAAATGTAATGTCTACTGTCATCCAGATTATTTTTCTATTATTATTGCTCCTTAATAATGTTCCTCTTATTATTATTCTTTTACACTTAGTAGCCCCTTGTGTTTTAGTGATTTTTACTGCCTTAAATGGGGCGATATGATTAAAAAAATAAGCGCCTTGATCCTTAAATTCGTTCAGTGGAAAATACCCAAATATGGGATGGAAATAAATGCTGAGTTCACACGTTTACTTTAACGTATCATCATCAAAACTGTTTTGATTTGAGGTCATGAATCAACATGTTCTCTCATCATTAGTAACATTGTATACTGATTCGACAATATTTTACCAGAGAAGGTTGTACCGTGTAAACTTTATAAAAAGGTTTATGTATACGAAAAAACAAGACGCCGGTACTTTTCTACAAGAATTATATGACGGCTAATTGATTAATCGAGCCATGATTAATTAAACACGGGTAAGATTTATCGCAGATAAATAATAAAAAAAATTACCTACCTAAACGAAGGATATTTGGCAAAGAAAAATACTGGCAAATCTGGATGCTAAAAACGGGATAAATAAACTGTTTGGCGAAAATACCTTAACTTCCGATTAAAAAGAGAGACGTTTGTTTATTTATGGAACCGTTAGATCACCAAGGAGACAACTACATCAGAGTAATTTCATTTATTATACGCGTTGCTCTTCGGGCCATCATATTCGTCTCGGCTGTTTATGCCCACAACGTTCCGGCCGTTATACACTCCGGCCTTCTTCGTGTGTCTGGCCTTTCGGACCATCATGCTCACCTCCTTTATTATATTCACGGTGTTTTTGCCATTATACACCTTCTTCATGTGTCTGGCTTTTCAAATCATCATGCTCGTCCCGTTTGCTATGCTCACAATGTTTCGACCAATATACAAGCCTTCTTCAGCTGCCTGGCTTTTTTAGACCATCATGTTTGTCTCCTTTGTTATGCTCACAGTGTTTTGACCATCATACACGCCGGCCTTCTTCAGGTGTCTTGCTTTTCAGACCATCATGCTTGTCTCGGTTGTTTATGCCCACAACGTTTCAGTCGTTATACACTCCGTCCTTCTTCAGGTGGATGCTTTTCAGACTATCATGCTCGGGTCGGTTGTTTATACTCAAAAACTTTTCGGCCATTATACACGCCGGCCTTCTTCAGGTGTATCTCTTATTATGTCTTGCTTTTCGAACCAGTTTGCTCGTTTCGTTTGAATTCAGTTGTCTACTAGACTGGCTTCCAGCCAAGGCTATAGAGCCCAGTCTATACAAGTATTTAACCCATTGTTTGGGTATAGGTAGGAGAGATGGTTTCATGATTTTTCTAAGGAAATTTAATGCGAATTGAATACAACAGATGCGGCTGGATCTTGAAGCATGTTAGACGGTTCCACCGCCCACGCAGATATGAAATGGTGGGGGGGGGTAAATCTAGGCAGAGATAGTGCGCTACGTAAGTCTTAGAAAGCCAGAGGGTTTGACAACATTCAAAGTGGTCATCCGTACGGGTCCTTGAACCCAGGTTTCACCGATGTGAATCAGGCTAATCGATAATATTTTTAGAAATTTAGGACACCTAGTGTGGATCAAATTTCCATCAGTAGTACAACCTTGTGCAAATTACTTGAAACAACCGTTTTAATTTCCTTTCTTTTATCATTCGGTCAGTTTTAAACCCACTGGAGTGACAGAGAGTAATCGACTTTTATTTTTCCTCAGATTAGGTCATTCGCAGTGGCGTGAACCTACTTTCGTGATGATATTTGTTTGGCCTTCAAAAATATTGCGTCATTCGTAGATTGCATCAGATTTTCATCACGCCCAGACACTATTGTTTCATCTGTCGATTAGTTGTCCTACGGCCATTGTTTGTGATGGGCGTTACTCCAAGGAAAGTTACGAAAATTATAACGCTGCAAGAACACGCTGGCAAGCCTTACCAGTGAGCAAATCAAAGTACTATAGACTGGCCCGGAAACTCTCCTGATTTAAATCCAATCGAGAATCTGGGGTCAATCTGCAAGGAACGACTTCGTGGAATGGACATACGAAGTACTAACATGTGCACTGGGTCATGTTGCATTGGAACCCCCCCCCCAAAATAATGGAATTATTGGTTTTATTTCAATTAATTTGCACGAGGGTGTAATTATCTGCACGGGCACTTGCTCGACATTAAAGTCGACTTCAACTCTGTACTTCTAACGTCTCCATCTAAAAGTCCAAAATTTAATTTACTATTTCTTTACTTTTTCCCTCGATAGGAGTAGAAAGATTTGCCTATAGCCCGGTTCAAACTCCTCTCCGCTCTTTTGAATAGGAGTGAAGGTTTATCCCTTGTTTCCTGTTTAAAACTTAATTTTCGGTTCCCAAAAGCTAGTCAGCGTATTGAAAAACAGAAAAATATTGTTAGAAACAAAAAAAATAAGTTCTGAATTGTTACGTGATATACAAGGTGCGATGGGTAAAGTGTCGCCATTTTATATTTTTAATTTCGCGCATGCGTATTGTTTGCTTTTTATTTTGTCAACTACGCAGTATAGTAGGGTCAGTTGGGCACCATCTATGAGAAAAAGAACACCATAACACAACTCACTCTGCCAGAAATTTGGAAATAGCATACTGTACTTCTTGGCATTCGCACCGGAATTCCAATACGAACGTTTCAGATAGTTTTGGTACCAAGAGGATTCGGAAAGAGATGGTTGAGTGTAATGGTGATTACGAAGTTACAGCAGATCGAATACTCACTCTCATCGTTCTGATAAGAAACGAACTCTCGTCAGACTCAACACGGAGGCCTATATCAAGTGACTTGAAGAGGTAGTGCTGCCCCGGTTCAAGAGGGTGGCTGCTGGAAGACCCTATATCTGGCAACTGGATTCTGCACCATGTCACACAAGCAGGAGAACCCAGTAATTACTGTCAGACAATTTCTACAACCATATCATCCATTACATCTGGCTACCTAACTCCTCAGAACTACCTTGTGTGGGGTGCAGTTGAGCGAGAGAACAACAAAACTTCTTGTAACACCAAAGATGAACTGAAGGCAAGGATTATGGCTGCATTCACCAACTGAAAGAAGGAGACCGCTCGGAAGAGCTGCAGGAGATTTTGAAGATGTCTGGATGCCGTGGTTGAAGGCAATGTCGATTTTATTGAATAAATTTATTTTCGAGTATTTCTAGATATTTTTGTGCAATTTTAGTAAATATATCTGTTAAAATGAGATGTCAGTGTTATTTTCATGTTTGCGTAATTTAGACGACAATTTATCCATCGCGCTTTGTATGTCAGTGAATGCTAGACAATCTCCTTAAATATGAAGAACATTCTTGAAACAACAGAAATGTGGTTCTACAGAAGGATGCTGAGGATACCATGGACCAAACATTTGAGCAACGACTGAGATTTAGAGAAAACGGAAAAAAAAAGGAAATTTATACTTAACATCTGAAAGAGACAGTTGAAATTTCGGGGTCACGTAATGAGAAAAGAAGGCTTGGAAAATCTGATACTCACAGGACAGATTGAAGGCAAGAGGGAAAGAAGAAAACAATGCATAATATAATTAGTGAGCATGAGTAAATGGATGGCGAAACAAGGTTTTGAAGAAATAAAAAGCCAAAATTTATTAAGAGCTACAAAGGACAAGAATTTTGGAGAGACATGATTTTCTACGTCTTTAGCGAACAAACAAGAAGAAGGAATAATTTTGACAAACCTTGTACCTTCGACAAATTAGATGGATGTAGTTCTTTCTATACGTATCAATGGTTAAATTACATTTTTTCTCCCAGTCCATCTGCTTGCGTATATCTTAGCAAATGTCTTCCTATAAATTCGTCTTTTCGAGTATATATGAGAGTAAGAAGTTGCTGCTTGCATTTTCGTTTTTAGCACTCCTTGCTATCATCATTTCCATCATTTAACTTACTTTGGCCTTTACCTTGTGCGTTTAATTTAATGCAATTCTACAACGCCTTTCGGGCGGCAAGTCGATCTCAGAACATCAAACTAATTATCGGCTTGTCAGCGCGCGCGTAAAATTCCCGCCAACCGGAACCCGTCCTCTTTCTTCAGACTAAAATGCTCACGTCTTGCTATGATGCATTCAGTTCGACACGTAAACACAATGACACGTGTATATGTCAACCGGTACACACATATACATGTTCCCAGCAGCACACGCATACAAGCACTCAACACACAAGCGCACGCGTTCACATTCGATGTCATACTTAAAATGTATTTACATGCAAGCGTTTACAGGCGGGAATCCAAATGCGTAGTCAATGATACTTAAATTAAGACACATAGACACACACATTTATAAATCAATGTAAGCAGAGACATGGTTGACACATGGATATCTTTGCAATTGAACCCATCACGAATGAAGGCATGAACACGAGAAATAAAGTAATTGATTTTTTAAATACTCGCTGTATAGTAAATATAAATAAATAAATCTATATATAAAATAGCGACATTTTACACATCGCACCTTGTATATATGTGTGTGTGTGTCTATATATATATATATATATATATATATATATATATATATATATATATATATATATAAATATGGCACATATAGATTGATATATATATACACACACATATATATATATATATATATTATAGATAGATAGATAGATAGATAGATAGATAGATAGATAGATAGATAGATAGAAAAAAATGAAACAGCCTCATAGATAGATAGATAGATAGATAGATAGATAGATAGATAGATAGATAGATAGATAGTAAAAAACAAAGAAAGTAAAAATAAAGAAACAACCTCCTAGATAGATAGATAGATAGATATGAAAGAAACAACCTCATAGATAGATAGATAGATAGATAGATAGATAGATAAAATGAAAAGAAAAAGAAAATGAAACAGCCTCATAGATAGATAGATAGATAGATAGATAGATAGATAGATAGATAGATAGATAGATAGATAGATAAAAAAAAAACAAGAAACAACCTCCTGATAGATAGATAGATAGATAGATAGATAGATAGATAGATAGATAGATAGATAGATAGATAGATAGATAGTAAAAACAAAGAAACAACCTCATAGATAGATAGATAGATAGATAGATAGATAGATAGATAGATAGATAGTAAAAACAAAAAAAACAACCTCATAGATAGATAGATAGATAGATAGATAGATAGATAGAAACAAAGAAACAACCTCCTAGATAGATAGAAACAAAGAAACAACCTCTTAGATAGATAGATAGATAGATAGATAGATAGATAGATAGATAGATAGATAGAAACAATAAAACAGCCTCCTAGATAAATAGATAATGAACAGGCTGAGATAGATTGTTTTTGTTTAGGGTAAATTACCCCAAAGATAGATAACAAACTGAGTTTTATAGCTAAGCTAGATAGAAAAGGGAAAGACTTATGTCCATCTCAACGATATTCTCCCCTTGACTAGATTCAATTTTACATAGTATAAATATATATATTCATATATGTATATACGCACATACGCACACACACACACACACACACACATATATATATGTGTGTGTGTGTGTGTGTGTGTGTGTGTGTGTGTGTGTGTGTGTATACTGGGTGTAGAAGGAATATACAGTGTAACCCGGATGTAAGAGACCGAATATAAGAGAAACCCGGATATAAGAGATTTTTTCTGGTCCCAAATTAGAGCCTGTGTTAATGTATATAAAATAGACGAAACCCGGATATAGAGAAACCCGGATATAAGAGACTTTCTTCTCCGGTCACGACAACTCTCTTATATCCGGGTTACACTGTACAAAAATAAACGTCTTTGTTTTACGGAACTATTCGGTGTACAGAGACGTTCAACATTAAATTTATTTATATATATATATATATATATATATATATATATCTCTGTGTGTGTGTGTGTGTGTGCGCGCGCACCTGTGTAGACGTGTGCCCGGGGATTCAGATCAATTTAATTTATATGTAACACACTTAATATGAAAATTTCAATTTAATAACAAGAAACACATATGCCCGTGTGTTCGCATCTACGTATCTGTGTGCGTGTGCAGGAATGTATGTCTCTAAGTGGAGGGGGGATTGTAAAAGGAGAAGAAGACAGAGATGTTGAGGAAAAGATAAAAGGGAGATAAGACTGAAACACATAAAGTTAACATCTTCCTTTTTGTCCTCGATGTTAAGGCACTTAATTTCTTTGTATTCTTGGTTTTGTTTTTTTTTTGTTTTTTTTTTCAGTATCTTTGTTCGTCCCTGTTCGAAAGGCAGATAACAGATTTATTTTGCCCTTTGACCTTTTTGACTATATGACAATTGAATTTGGAAATAATCGTTATTTCTATCCTTTTTTTTCTTTTCTTTCCTTTTTATTATCGTAAAATTATTTTTATTGCGTGTAAAATCCTATATTTTTATTGTATTTTCTTCTTTCGTTCTTTTTTTTTTTTTTTGGCTTGCATTTGTTTTCGAATTTGTTTTAAATTATTTTTTTCCAGATTAATATTTAATTTGTCTGGGTTTTATTCATTGTTTTATCTGTGTAGTTGCCTTCGGGAAAAAAATGGCTGTATTTATTTATGCAATAAAATTACATATATTGAGTAGCATGACAGTGTCAACCAAAGAGAATGATTTTCAAAATGATTGCCCGCCCCCTTGAAAGCAGACTACAGAGAGAAAACTCTGATGCAAGCACGCCGTTGTAACCAAACAAAAACGGACAGAAACACACACATTTATAAATCTACCATCCGGATGTCCATTGAATATTGCTGCCATGTCCGGCCTAGCGCTTTTGCTATTAATATCGAGGTTCTTAATAAAATCCAAAGAAGAATCTGCAGTGTTATTGGTCCTGATCTGGCATCTCAGTTTCAGTCGTTTTCCCAGCGACATGACGTGGTTTCCCTCTGTCTTTTCTACAAATATTTTCATGCAATTGTTATGATGAGTTTTCCTCTTTGGTGTCTGGAATGTATGAATTTAAACCTACTAATAGATTGGCTACTATGTCTCGCCGTTTTTACTGTTAAACATTGAAACGTAAGTTCTATACTAATAGTTTCTCGTTCGCACGCCTCCCGATTAATATCTTCCATGATATTTACAATCTTCAAAAATTTAAATACAACGTCAATCACCATCTTCTGCTCTTGAACTCTGTTCATTTATTGTCCTTTCTTCTTACTAAAGTCTTCTCATTCTCTTTCACTCCCAGTAACCCCGTGCATCTTAGTGGCTTTATCGCCGTCTTCTGTCTTCCTGAAACCTGTTCTTTTATTGTTATTTCTCCTCACTAAAGTCTTCTCATTCTTTTTCACTCCCAGTAACCCCTTGTTTCTTAGTGGCATTATCGCCATTTTGTGTCTTCTTGAAACCTGTTCTTTTGTTAGCCTTTCTCCTTACTAAAATTTTCTCATTCTCTTTCCCTCTCAATAACCCCTTGCATCTTATTGGCATTATCACTATCTTCTATCTCCTTGAAACCTGTTCTTTTATTGTCCTTTCTCCTCACTAATGCCTTCTCCTTCTCTTTCACTCCCAGTAATGCCTTATGTCATAGTGGCATTATTAAAAGAAAAAAATGCTCCGATATTAAACAGCTATTCCCCAGGGTTCTATCCTTAGAACAATTTTTTTTTGTTATCTTTATCTAATTTGCCCTCAGTTTCCAAAGCGTTATCGATGCCGACGGTAACTATTTAATCTTGTCTTAATAGTGAGATCGATAAGTTCGATAAAGTAAAACTGGGGTCTGCTCTCAAAAACGATCACCAATCACTGGTTAACAGGGGCAAGAAATGACTTGTTACCGCCCCCAATACGAAACGAAATTGCTGTTATTTAAGTCTCCATAGAGAACCATTTTTTTTCTCTTCCATCAGCATGGCTGATGTCAAACCTCCTGGAAAACAACACATGGCGATTTCTCGGCCTCAGGGTTTTTTTCGCTGAAAACAAATGGAATGATAATATTGAATCCATTACAAGGTAACCTGATAGGAAAATTGTATCACTATGTCGTGCCATACAATTCTTCTCACCAGACTCTTTCTTGCACGTTTAGAAATCTACGATTCTTCCATGCATCGAGTATTGATGCCACATTTGGTCTGCTATATGTCTTGATATTTCTAGCAAATTTCAAAGAAGGGTTTGTAATATTAACAGCCCTGACCTGGCATCTCGGTTTCTGTCACTTTCCCACCACTGTAGCGTAGTTTCCCTATATCTCATCTATAAATAATTTCATGGCAATTCTTCTTATGAGGATTCCTATTTGGAACCTCGAACGCATGAATTTAAGAGTCGTACTAGATTGGCAATTTGGTCTCATTGTTTTACTGTTGAAATATCTAGATAAGGCCGTAAGTTCTATTCTAATGCTTTCTCCTCTCTCCGTTTACACCTATGGAAAGCTCTTTAGGCATCTAACCATCCTATCAGCTAAGATCTACAAAAAGTTAAATGGCGCATCAGTCGATATTTTCTGTCTTTCTGAAACCAGTTCTTTAATTGTCCTTTTTCCTTAATAATGTCAATTTTTTTTGCATTTTATTTCATACTCAGTAGCCCCTAGCATCCCAGTGGAATCGTTCATGGGGTGAATTAAATTTTTAAGATAGATAGATAGATAGATAGAAACAGACAAAAATAGAAAGAAAGAAATAAACAGGTGAAAATAGATAGATAGATAGATAGATAGAAACTGACGAAAATAGATAGAAAGAAAGAAAGAAAGAAATAAAGAAAGAAACAGATGAAAGTAGATAGATAGAAACAGACGAAAATAGATATATAGAAAAAAAGAAAGAAAGAAAGAGATGAAAATAAATAGGAACATACTAAGATAGATAGATAGATAGAGACGAAAATAGATAGGTAGCTAGAAAGAAAGAAAGAAAGAAAGAAAGAAAGAAAGAAAGAAAGAAACAGATGAAAATAGATAGATAGGAACAGACTAAGATAGATAGATAGATAGATAGATAGATAGATAGATAGATAGATAGATAGATAGATAGATAGAAACAGACGACAATAGATAGAAAGAAAAAAGAAAGAAACAAACAAACAACTGAAAATAGATAGATAGGAGCAGACTAAGATAGATAGATAGATAGATAGAAAGAGACGAAAATAGATAGATAGATAGATAGATAGATAGATAGATAGATAGATAGATATGCCCATATTCTTGAACGTAGTCGATAGATAGATATGAATAGATTGAGAGTGAGTGATAGCTAATTGAGTCTTGTGCATGAAATTTGATTATGTTCAACCTACTTAGAGTCTCTTGGTCCTGAAAGCCTTTTAAGTCAACAATCCTATTCTCTCGCTTTTTATAAGTCTTTTTATAAAATGAACTTCTAACCACATTACTTGTATCTGATGTTACTAATCAAGAAAAAGCATTTAAGTGTTGCCAGTTTCTTTAGCCGAGTTCATTTCATAATGCACTTCGTTCCTTCCGCTTGATTTTCGATTTCATGATGACGACCGTTGCTTTTTGTTGACTTTTTTTTTTTTGCAATATTTGAACAGAAAACCAAAGAATTCTGTCAAAAATACAGCTCAGAAATCTACCAATATATATGTTTGTGTACTCATGTGTGCAGACGTGTGTCTGTGTTTCAGACATGCGAAAAGGGGGTCCGTGAACAAGTATGTTAGCTTTACGACTATGTGTCCCGGGTACGATTCATACTAGTATTGATTTGTCAAGAAGACTTCTTGATCTTTGAATATTGTTAAGAATGTTAGTTCAGTTTATCGTGCAAGAGAATTTTTTCTTACATATTTATAAGTCTATCATTCGTCCAGGCTTTCAACATTGCTACCACATATGATCTTATATTACTGCTATACATTTAGAGATGTAAATTCCACTTGAGCACCGTCCTGGGTATGACGATAAACTGCATCCGTGTCCTGGGTATGACGATAAATTGCATCCGTGTCCTGGGTAAGACGATAAACTACATCCGTGTCCTGAGTAAGACGATAGAATACATCCGCGTCCTGGGTAAGACGATAAACTACATCCACGTCCTGTCTATGAGGATAAATTGCATCTGTGTCCTGGGTAAGACGATAAACTACATCCGTGTCCTGGGTAAGACGATAAAATACATCCAACATCAAGGTCTCTGATCAGAAGGTTTTGAGGAGCGTAGAACAACCTCTTTATTGCTGATGTTCCCAGGTCCACACTGAGCCGAGATGGTAGCACCTGTTAGGGTCCCAGCTATGGACAAATAGTTAACATCTAAACTGTGATCAAAACACTATGAAAGTGTAAAAATAGGTTTTCATACCAGCAATAAATTTTGTAAAAAAATTATTACCAGTAATGAATTTTGGAAGGAAAAATTGTTACCCGCAATATATTTTTGAAAGAAAAAATATTACCAGCAACTTGTCGTCATTAAATAACCAACTGAGGTTGATATACCGTGAAACAAAACAAAACAAAGAAACTTCCACTTGAGTAATTTCTTCCCAGGGACCGCTGCTCTGCGGAACCGACTCCGAAAACTTTGATTTTTCGATCGCTACAACCTTGGCCTATTCAAGTCAAAAGCCAACCTATATCTTCCCCGGATATATGAATAAACAGTCCCTCTTATTATTACCTTGAATGGGTCGTGTACAAAGATATATATATATATATATATATATAAGGCACGGTGGATTATCGGTGAAGTGAGTTCGAATTCCAGTTGAATCCGTTACATTCACTTACGTACCTTGAGAAAAGTATGAATCCTCTTCTCCCCCCCCCCCGCCAGTTATGCCTTGGATGGCAACTGGTCTAGGAGAAAGACAACTCTGAATTCAAAGCCTGAGGAGGATCGGTTAGAGATCTTTGTTCCATACAGTGCAAAAACTAAAAAAGTGTGATTGGTTCTGCTCAAAACCTACACCCACACTTATACCTATATATATATATATATATATGTGTGTGTGTGTGTGTGTGTGTGTGTGTGTAAAAATGTGTCTATAAACAAAATAATTAGATATTAGCAACTGTATATGCGTGTGCCATGTTCAACAACTTATCATGCGTTTTCTTTCCAGAAACTATATCAGTATAGTTACAGTATAAACAACATATGTGCCTGAGCGGGTGTCTTTAAGAGGGACAAACTTACTCGGATGTAAAGAGCCTGCCATTTACTTTATGGTTGAAAAGAAACTAGAATTTACCGTATTTTGTATGTTTATGTTTAGGGAGGTATTGGTGGCTGAAAGACGCTCCAAAAAGCCTGTGTTAAAATCAAGTGATCAGTAGGTCAAGTGTAGATACAGTCACCATATTGAAAGCAATGACAAAAACAACAAACGACATTAAGAGTTCACCACCATGTTTAGATAAGATCACAGCTTCAAACCTTGTGTCAAGAAAGAACCAACCGAAAAAAATCGCAGAAAAGGAAATAAATTGAACCTCATCTCCACATAGAAGACAATCGAAAACTAAAAAAGATTCCGGGTAGGTTTCTGGATAAGGCAATCGAAAAGTTTTGATAAAAAAATGCGTGATTCATGTAAATGGATTAAAATACTATTATTAAATAATATAGTTGTATTTGCATAATTTTGCTACATCTGGTGTTTCGACTATGGATCTGAAAATTCAAAGAATATTATAGGACTTTACAAGGCATCTCAGTTTCAATCACTTTCCTACAGGCGTAACGCAACTTACGTCCCTTCGCATTTTCTATAAATATTTTCATTGTAATTCTGATGAGTTTTTCTTCTTTAGTCTCTCAACCTAATGGATTTTAGCCGAGTACTCTATTGGAAGTTACGCCTCATCATTTTACTGTTTAAATTGCGAAATGTAACCGCAAGATCTATTCTTATAGTTTCTTCTACCGCCCTTCTCTCTCAGTTTCTTGCTTTCCTTTCAGCTAAAATATAGAAGGAAAAAAACAATCATCTTTTTCTTTTTTGGATCTTGTTCTTTGTCTTGGCTTGTTTCCCAGTAACGCAAACCCTGCTGTGTCTTAGTGGCCTTATCACCTTGCTCTTTAAAAAAGAGAGAGAGACTTTGGAAAGGCAACTTTTAAAAAGAGTTGCAAGAAGCAATTGTTGCACGAAAATCTGAAGACAAACGAACAGAAACAAAGAACTATCATCTCTTGCAACAGTGAACAGCAACTGGGAAAATTGTATTATTATACATTTTTCCCGCATCTTGTGAGCAGTAGCATCACCAACCAGGAATTTAGTACCGGAGTACAGATTCTTCGACTATTAAACGTGTGAGTGATTTTCTAGTCAGTCGATGAATTGAGAGAATTACTATTTAGACTCAGTTAATACCATTTGTTTTTAGTAACCATTATTTTCGCTTTAAATTCTTGGCACCCGCAATTACTTTCTAAGACGATAGCTTGCGAATGTCGTTATTAGTTCAGTCGACAAGACCAACTGAGATTTGCTTTTAGAATCAACCAAGTTGTTATTTTTTCATTATTCGATCGCGTTTCGCACAGTAAATGATTAGGAAAAGATTATAAAAGGAATCTGACTGGGCTTCCTGCAGATATTTGTCGAGGAAAAACGAAGGGACGAATATAGGTCCGTGGAGGGTGGGAAAAGAAACAATAAGGGAGAGGTGTATGTTTATCGCCTGGTGATCGTAATGACACAGTTGCATCATGGGAACGAAGTTACAAGCCTTCCCCCCAACCCCCGATTAATTTGAAGAGGATTGATGAAACAAAGAAAAAGAGAAGGGGGTAAAAGAAAAACAAACAAAGAAGAAACGGAGATTAAAAAAAAAGAACAAAAATCGAAGAAAAGAAAAAAGAAGAGATATACGGAAGGAGGAGGGGGCGTAAACAGCAATTAAAAACGAAAAAGAAAAAAGAAAAACAGAAGAGAAAATGGAGAAGGAAAAATAGAGCAAAGATTTTAAAAAAAAGAAACAAAAACATTAAACAGGAACAGCTGTGATTTTTCTATTGTTCTCCCATTCCAAGGCCTAAGAGGCATTCAAGGTAGCGGACTGCTAAACGCGTACAGGTCGAGGGGGAGAGGTGCATATTATAATGATATATAACTGTTCACTCAAGACCTGAAGAAGTTTATATTATGGCGATCGATGAAGTACCCTGACTGGATTCTGTTCCACAAAGTAAGTCGTGTTTAAATTAAACTTCCTCCTTACAAATGGAATACAAAAAGAATCAGACTGAGTTATTCCATATGACCTGATGGTCCTAGCTGTGACGGTCTGGACTGCTGGAGCTAAGGAATATAACTTGCTTGAACATTTACCATGGAAAGCTTAAATGTAGCAACGTTACGTCTGTGAGAAAAGAGTGGAAGTGTTGAAAATAATTCATCATCCAAAAGGCCGCGTAAGAGCTTTTCAACTGTGCTTCCTGATAAAGAACTGATATCTCCTCATACTTAAATTAAAGCGTATTTAAAAAGTCATTTTTTATAGAAAAATTTAAGACGATTATAAATAAACACACCGATTATTTAAAAAAAAGATAACAGGTATGAAAGGGTAGGAAATGCCAGGCACTAGGAACTATGCAAAGAACTTGTAAAGAAAGAATATCAGAACAAAAAACAAAGACTCGTGTAGAAAAAGAAAAAAAAAACAGAAATTATAAGAAACACTACAATTTTAAGATCTTGACTGACAATTCCCTCCATATAAGTAAACCATATCTGATTATATAAACAAGAAAATGGAAATATGTCCGATTGTGGAATTGGCTGTGACAGAGAAGTGTAGTCTAAAAGTCAGAAATTAAAAAGAATTATCTAGCTCGAGAGGTGTGAAAAACGGAAATCACGAAGGTTAAGGTAGTGCCGATAATAACTAAAGTACTTGGAACCGTGCTTAAAATTACAGTTACGAGAATATATTTAAGTATACCAAGTGTCTAAAAGAGGTCGAGAAAGATAAAACAGATCTTTTTCTATGTGCTGTTTCCCTTCAAAATCCAAGCGTCCATATCCCTCCTCGACTTCCTATTCCTTGTAGCTCTTCGCAATGTTTGTATTTTTGTCATCCTCTTCATCAACCGCGACTCGCTATCTATTCACACAAGCTTGTCAGGTTGATGACCTAATGCCTCCCCTTGAGATTTTTTCATTTGATATGTGCTGTGAGTGTCAAATTCTCCAAGTCAACCTTCCTCATTATGTGTTTTTTTTTTCTCTTTTACACCAGAGAGAACGCAATAAAATGAATGCTATACATCTCTGTCTTATCCGCGGAATCCTCTCTTCAGAATTTTAAAATTATTTGTCAGTACAAGAAATCTCTTAGTAATGTAAGTTTGAATTTAGCACTAATTCGGTTCTGTAGTTGAGTTCAATTAATTATTTTTTTAAATTAATTATCACTTGATAATTAACTCAAAGATATCCTTGGAGTGAATGTTGCGTTTCTATCCGGAGGCAATTTACTTTATAATTTGCTATCAAGAAATACATTAGATGAAGTCCTTTTTCTTTATTTGACCGTCTATCCCTTTCTCTCGATATAAGCTGTCACCTGTATTCACTGATTCGGTCGAGTGGGATCAGGTTTCGAACTTGAGCATTGTGGCTAGATTTACGTCTAACTGAACGAAACTGCATTTACTCCAACAAAAAAGATTAATATGTTGATGCAAGCCAAGAAAAATATCTTGGGGAAAACTAAGGTAGGCTTTTTCGGTTCTAGGAACATTCGCCGTAAATATTTTTTGCCGTAGCGAAACTCGCCGTAGAAAATTTTCCAGATAAAATTTTTGCCGTAATACAATTTCGCCACATTTTTTTTTAATATGTGAAGTACCTTGTTAGTAAGTATATTTGACTCACACTATTGTTACTTCAATTTAAGAATTTTAATAAGCGAAGTTATAGGATGCACCTAAATTTGTGGAAACTAAATGCGTATTTCAAAAAGAGACATAAGCAAAAAAGAAAAGGTTTAGATCGAGAAGATGCAGTACAAATGAAGAAAATATATATTGATATCAATATATATATATATATATATATATATATATATCACTTCAGCGGAAAATGCTTCAGTACAGTCCAACGCAAGAAAAAAGCATTATTTACAAAGCATTGCTTGGAATTTTAAATTATTTCTTAGTTAATTTGATATATTTTTTAGACTTTTATCTTTTTTAAATAAATGTTTACTTTTTAATTTCTTTTTTGATGTTTAACCCTGTAAATAAGATATCCATGTATACTAGATAGCAAGGTACTTCGCATATTAAATTGAACATTACCCCAAAAGGGCCGTTCAGGATAAGGGTATCGAAAAAAAAATGTGATCAAATAGTCTTAAGACAAAAATCCTATACGGCGAAGATTCCTACGGCGAAAATTCCCGGCCTTCTTCAGGTGGTTGGCATTTCGTACTGAACTCTTTATATCGTCCACCCGGGTAGATTGTTCTAGTCCCACGTGCCATGCCTCTTCCTGATGTCTCTATGTCAGTTATCTCCCTTTAAATCAACTCTCCAAGTATTGAACTCACAACTGCTTCGGTCAAACCAACGGATTCAGCCAACGCTTTTATCCACTGGTCCATGTGTCCTTGAGGATACTGATACTGATACATTCGGAAGAGGCATGGCACGCGGAACTAGAACAATCTACCTCGAGGACAAACGGCTTACTAAGAGAAAAATAAAAACCAATACTAAGAAGAGAGGGCGATAAAATTGAAGTCAACAAAGTCCGTGGAAAGCAACGGGCATGAAGAGACTTTTCCAAGTTAGAAGAGCGAGAGAAGAAACTGTTAGCATAGAACTTACGGTTCCATCAAACCTTTCAGCTGTAAAATGATGAGACCTATCTGCCAATCTAGTATTGCGCTTAAATTCGTAAAGCCGAGGTACCAATGATAAAAGCTTATCAGAATAATTACCGTGAAAATGTTTCTGGAAAAACAATAGAAGTTGGTGGGAAACTTCGTAAATCGAAGCTTTAAATCTAATGGAAGAAAGGAGTAGAGGTTCGATTCATGTCAGGAGCTACAATTTATCTTTAATAGGACTCCTCGATCTACGTTGGCTGCTATTAATATCACGGTATAAGAAAATTATTTTAAAAATGGATCACATCTCAAATACGCGCACCCACCGAAAATCTCGGATTAAAAAATCCTTGAAAAATGACAGTAGAGATCTGTACAAATACTTTTGATAAACCTTTATATATTAATAATTGTTAACCAATTATAATTAATTAATATCTCTTTAACAATTAAACAGTGAATATTAATTATTAATTTCTTAACCAGTCAGCTACTGTTTTCTAATTAAGTGCTCGTTTCCCTTCTCAAATACTTGTTTCGTCTACATCCAATCAGGTAGTGTTCTTTTCGTAAAATTCAACACCCGAGCTCAAATTTTGAACAGATAAAAACAGTTACCACATATGGTGATCAAGTGCTTATGGAATCCACAATACCCACGAGGTAAGATGTCCGTTTAATCAAATATTGTACATTTAGAATTTGATATTCTGAAATTGAATTAACAATTAATTAGTCAGTGAATTTAGCGCGCTAAAACACTTTGGTTGCAGTAATAACGCTAATATTAAGAAAGCTGACAGAATTCAAGCAAGCAGGCTAACTTTAATTAACTAGGTAGTTATTTATTTGATGCTTCTACTTCTCAAGAAGTAAATTTGAATACTTGTAAAATCAACATTAATTTATTCCGATAAAGCCAATGATTGCTTATGTGCATTTGCGTTTCAACCAATAGGCGGAACTTTGTGGACGAGCAATTATTCTATAAGAATTCGATTCAAAGACTTAAAAATAGGACAGCTGACGCTGACCTTCGGGGTCACTACCGACCAATTTCTGGCGGAATCTGTTATTTCCGGTCAAAATGAAAGGATGGCCAAGCAGTTAATTATCGATAAAATGGAAGCAGGGATTTCAGAGAGTCTTCAACAATTTGAACAAGACCAGCATGCACAAGTCCTCGGCCACGATGACTTGTGACCGCGTGCTAGCTCAGATATCGTTGACCCCAATTTCCCCAATATCGTCGACCTAATTCCACTCACAAGGCTTGGGTTAAACCGTAGAATGGTTTCCAGGCACTTTCCAAAGGTGCCGCGCGCTGGGATCGACCTCGATAATATCAGGAGCTCTCCTTCCGGACAAATCGACCATGGTGAGATTCGAACCTAGGTCACAATGTCAGAAAACGAACGTTCTAACCAC
The DNA here is from genome assembly GCA_903632075.3 of Acanthosepion pharaonis. Taxonomy (NCBI): domain Eukaryota; kingdom Metazoa; phylum Mollusca; class Cephalopoda; order Sepiida; family Sepiidae; genus Acanthosepion; species Acanthosepion pharaonis. The sequence goes on along the minus strand of CAHIKZ030000436.1, from coordinate 72,747 downwards.
TCGGCCACGTGCCCAAATACATACATACATACATACATATATATACATACATATACATACATACATACATATATATATACATACATACATACATACATATATATATACATACATACATAAGTAATTCATCAAGTCTAGAAAAAACCTCAACAGAATGCAGAAAGCACTGGACGGCCGTTTCGTCCTATATTTGGGACTTATCAGCAGTGCACATCCAATTGTATATCCTTGCTTGAACCGTCTTCTAATGCTCTGGATGGAGTGGCTTGGGGATAGTAGTCGTGGCTTGTGGGGGCACAGTCCTATGGGTAAGGGAAACTCGGATGAGTTCCACCATGGAATTTGTGATCGATCGGCGCTATATCGAGTCTAATTCGCTACCTCTTCGTCACCGAGGCCCGTTGGTACAGTTGGTATGACGTTTGCCTGATACTGTCCGGGTTTCAATTCTCGGTGGTGGATGCGCACTGCTGATGAGTCCCAAATATAGGACGAAACGGTCGTCCTATGCTTTCTGCATTCTGTTGAGGTTCCTTCTAGACTCGATGAATTACCTAATTATAATTATCTCTATCGCTTATGCATACATACATACATGCATTTGATTAGCTGGTTGAATGACAATAAGGAAACAGATCCACATAAGGAATTTCGTCCTTCAAGAAACATTACCAGACTTAAGCAGTTTTCTTATTAATGCAATTATATATACTTAGGAGAGAGGGTGAAAATATAACCAAAAACATTAGTTATAATTATGCATCAGGAGAAAATGCTAAGATTTTGGTACGCTAAACTAAACGCATTAAAATCATTAACAGAATTACATTGCCCTTCATTTTCGATAATTAATTTATTAGGAAATGCCCAAATCTAGCTCTCACACTTCTCACTTGTGGAACTCTTTTCCAGCTTCTTGCTTTCCTGTCGATTAAGATCTTCCATCATCATTTCTTGTCTTCATGGATCCTATTCCTCTACTCCCCCCTCTCCTCAATAAACTTTCTTTTTCAGTTTCTTTCACTATGACTAATGCCTTACACTATAGTCGCTTTATCGCCTTGAAATGGTTTAAAATATATCAACCGGCCTAGATTAAGATCAGCCCTAACTTAATGACGACTGTGTATTATTTTCTACAAAACCTATCGTTCAGCTTAATCATATCGACATCAGAACAGTATTACTTTGCTCTAAGATATATTAATTCAAGCCGGGCGTAAAACATCTTTATCCACTATGGCACAAGCTCTATTTTAAGCTACAATATAACGGGCCCCTAAACCAGCATTACTTCCCCTGTCTCTACGCCTCCCACTGTTTCTTCTGTTTTGTGTCTTCTACAGCCAAACCCTTCGATGATGCAATATTCTTCCCCGTGGCTTCACAAATGAAGAAAGCTAACTATTGCTGAAAGAATTTCCATTAAACACCACCCGTTCGAGTATTAGTTCGAGATGTGCAGTGGCCGGGACCAGACGCAGCTGGAACTGTCAATCGTTTCGTCCTAACGTTTGTCATTCTGTTTGTCTGTCCCTTCGCCTGAGGATACAAAAGTCACCTTCTACATTAGAGAGTTCTTCCCCGTCTTAATACGCTCACTATAACTGTGGCATTCCTGGGAGTTAATCCACGTTGCTGGATTTGAAGGCGGATTTAATGCAAAGAATTGTGAGTTCTGGAGATATTATTCAAAAGACACGAAAAGAAAGGCGATATTTATAAAGAAGAAGAGGGATTAAATTGAATATTTGAGAGAGAAAAAGAAGTAGGGGGAGGAGGAGAAAGAGAAAGGAAAGTAGAAGAAAAAGAAGAAGTAGAAGAAAAAGAAGAAGTAGAAGAAAAACAGTAAAAGAAAAAGAAGTAGAAGAGAAAGACGTAGAAGAAAAAATAGTAGTAGAAGTATTAGCAGAAGAAAAAGAAGAAGTAAGAGAAGAAGAAGTAGTAGTAGTAGTAGAAGAAGTAAAAGCAGGAGAAGTAGTAGTAGAAGAAGAAGAAGAAGAAGAGAAAGAAAAAAGTGAAAGAAAAAAAAGAGATGTAGTAGTAGTAGTAGTAGTAGCAGCAGCAGAGGTAGAAGAAAAGGAAGAAGTAGAACAAAACGAAGAAAAAGGAGAAGTAGAAGAAGAAGAAAAAGAAGTAGGAGGAGGAGAAGTAGTAGTAGTAGTAGCAGAAGTAGTAGTAGTAATAGTAGTAGAAGAGGAAGAAGAAGAAGTAAAAGAAGTGGTAGTAGAAGAAGAAGAAGAGAAAGAAGAAAAACCAAATAAAAGAAAAAAGAAGAGAAGTGGTAGTAGTAGTAGCAGCAGAAGAAGAAGAAGAAGAAAAGGAATAAGAAGTAAAAGAAAAATAAGAAAAAGAGAAGAAGTAGAAGAAAAAGAAGAAAAAGAAGAAGAAAAGGAAGAAGAATCAGAAGAAAAAGAAGAAAAAGAGAAGTAGAAGAAAAAGAAGAAGAAGGAGAAGAAGAACAAGAAGAAGAAGAAGAAGAAGAAGAAGGAGAAAGAAAAGATATCAGAGAATGTGAAGAAAATGTATAATAATAATTAAAAGAAAAAAAAGAAAACGAAAAAGAAGAAGAAAGACAAACAAGATCAAGCAAGGAAAAAGAAGAAAGATATCAGAGAAGATGAACTAAGATAATAATAATAATAATAATAATAAGAAGAAGAAGAAGAAGAAGAACAACAACAACAACAACCTACAAAATCAAGAACATGCCCCCCTGTTCAATATATAAAAAGGCATTTTTTTCT
>CAHIKZ030000436.1:0-65000 GCA_903632075.3 Acanthosepion pharaonis | reverse complement strand
AACTAGTCACAACGTATTACAATGCATTTAAACATACGGTCCTGTTGATAACATTTCTTTCGTTGTCATGTATGACGTCATAGAACCGCATTACGAATTTAGAACTTGCGTCTGCTATACCGCGACCGCTATCATCTCATAGCAAACTTCTATGTAAACATAATAGGATGTCATCTTTGAGGGTGAATATCTCTGTTGTAATGTCTATATAAACACTCTGATGATGGCTCATGTGAGCCGAAACCTTAGATCGACGACCAATATGATAAAGAAATATATATCTGTTGGACAGATAGTGTCTTTATTTTCCCTTGAACAAAAGCCATTATATGGGAAATACTGGAAAAGCTCATGATAACACATAATAGACATATGTTGTCTGTTATATTTAATATTTGTTTGAATATAAATATATATATATATATATATATATATATATATATATATATATATATATATATATATGGATATTGATGCCATTACCCAGCGGCAACAGTCTGTTTCATTCAATCGTTTAAGTATGAAGCAAATGGTGATCGCTGAGTGTTGAGGTCAATGGCCACTTGTATTTATCCATTGTTTCCTGTTTATGATTGGATTTCCGGTTCCTTCTAAAATCTTCTCTCTCTCTCTCTCTCTCTCTCTCTCTCTTTCACTCCCTGTAGACTGTCGTGTCTTAGTGGCATTATCGCCTTGCTGGTGGTGAATTTCTTTTGAAAATCGTAGCAATTCGCAAATAATAAAAAAAAGAAAGGTGTGGAGAACCATGATTGCGTTGATCCTGAAGGAATGCGGAATTAAAAAGAAATTGGATTTGAAAAGACAATTACGACTCATGCCCTAAACAGAAATAGAACAGACAGATACATTAGAAAAAAAAAAAAATATATATATATATAAAAGAAATATGTTGTAGTGGTTCCAACGAGAGAAAAGTATGTATATTAAAAAAGAAGAAGAAAACGCAAACGTTTTTTATTGTAAACTAAAATAAATCCACATTACAACCAAAAACGTTTGCGGTACCTCTCTTCTCTTTTTTATATATAATATATATATATATATATATATATATATATATATATATATATAAAAAAAAAAACGTTGAAATAGCTACACAAAAGCTTTCACGTTTCAATTCTTTGATTGTATTTCTTCAGGAGATGGTAAGTAACTGGTGTTTGAATGATTTTTAAGGAAATTTAAAAACAAAGTGTTACCTCTTTTTCCGAAAGTTAAAGCGAGGGAAATATAAAGTCAGAATTAAAAAATAGACTTGTGCGTATGTCTTGATTAACCAATTAAATGTCAGATCTACGCTAAACAGAAAAGGAAGCTCACAAGTAGGGACGTGGGTAAGTTATTTTTCATGTCATGATAAACCGGAACATAGACAGGTCATCATTGGCAATAGCAGAAAATATGTAAGCGACAAAGGTGTTGTGATTCTAGAAAAATATGACATGTTCATTTTTTAAAAAGGCGTTGAAGGGAGGGGTAGGATAATCAAACGTAAAGTTAACAGAATTTTTTTTTAATTTTACATTCAGAAAGCTTCTTAAAAGGGCTTGTAGATAAAATTAAAAATGCTGAATATCTATATAAGATATTAATAATACTGACTGGACATCAATACAAAGCAGAATTAAATCTAAATAAACAAAATAAGATAATTACTCGTAGAGGGTGGACCATTATATACTAATACACTATGGCTATGAGATATGTTAATAGGTAATTTTTTTTAAAATTTAACTATATTGTAAGGTAAAAGATAAATTATGTCAGCAATTTACAGCTAATTCAATCCTTTGGTTTAATATGGTTTTTTTGCCAGGAAATTTAATAATTTCTAGTTTTTCATGTAAACATAAGAAGAACGGTTCATTTAAAGATTTACAAGATCTCGTTCCAAAAATCTTTAGAAAGGGACGTTCTATTTCTGTACGCGTTATTGTTGAAAGATAATGTGTTGGTACCATCGAGTTCTAAAGAAATTCTTAGTATTCTTGTAATGATTTTAAAAAAGAAATTTGTATGTTTTTATTGAGCACTTTTTTTTTAAAGTCAATGCTACGAACAGTGGAATTTTACTCCATCTGTCCTTTTTCTCATTTGAATATATATATATATATATATATATATATATATATATATATATAGTTTTAAGGTGTGCTATATTTTTGGGATAAAGCGCTCAATATCAGAGATAGAGCGTATGTTAATATAAATATAAAATGAACATTGAAGTCAACACTCAGAGGCGACAGGCTGTTTCATGCTGGACGCAATTGTCTGGCGGCCTGACGACTGCGTCCAGCATGAAACAGCCTGTCGCCTCTGAGTGTTGACTTCAATGTTCACTTTATATATATATATATATATATATATATATATATATATAGAGAGAGAGAGAGAGAGGGATATGGACAGACTGAGATGGATGGATAGATGAAGTGAGAGTGGAAGAAGGAGAATGATGACAAAAAAGAATCCGGTTCTTTTTTGAAGAGCTGAACGCTGAACGAAAAAAGACGCGCGCCAACGGCTTTAACAGATGAGCCACTACTTCTTGCAAATTACCAATCTGCAGCCCACTTCCTTCAAAAGAGAAAGCCGACGTCGAATTCAATGAACATAAAACGGATTTTACAGACAATGAATTCTCAGAGTCACAGCGCGTCCGGAAAGCATGTGTCTTTGACAAGCAGAATTTATAGTCTTGGAGAATCACAGCGACTTTGCTCTTCATCTGCGTCATTTAGGACTTTGACTCCAGATTCTTCACTGTGACTTTATTTTCATTTCTGATTGCTCACTTTTTTTTTCTGTCATGGCAAACTTAAGTGGTTGCGTGGAATTGATGGCAAAACTGAAGAATTTTGTATTAAATGATTTTTTTATATTAACTTTTCTTCTGTCTCATAGTGATGACTTTTTTTTAAACAAACGATTAATACTTTTCAAAGATCAGCCCTGTTAATTCTTGCGTTCTCCCTTGCGATAGGTTTGTAGTAAACACATTTTATTAATGGTCTTTTTTTTCTTTTGTCTTTGCCACCAATTTCAACTTTCTTGTTGTCCTTTCACACATTATTTTTTATTACTCGTGACCAAGTGACAACAAATCCCCTTAATTCTCCAGCATTCTCCTCCATATTATTCAGTTATGCACTATTTCGATAAAGGTATTTTAATGATTATTATTTGCTGTTTTCAAACACGATTGGCGACTTATTAAATACCTGAATTGTAATGGTTCATAAAATTCAAAATTTTTCTTCTCTCCCAACGAATTTTGCCATGTCGAACACAACCTCCTTTTTTTTCTCAGTCTTTATTTGTTTGTCTGATGCGATGATTCTCTGCTTCATCATCAAGAAGTCATAGCAATTTACCGGTATTAAAGAAAATGTGTAGAGATATGATTACCTATATTCTGAATGGACAAGGTATTAAAAGGGAACTGACTGGTAAAATGACGTATGACATGAAAGTATGTACTAAACGGCGACGTATGATTGAATTCCTACACGCGGAAAAACTTACACTGATTAATATCGACCAACGTTTATTGAATGTATAGGGAAACCAGCTAGTGGATATGAGCACAGTTAGGTACTTGGTTATGTGTTTCAGTAGTAGGTACAATGATGTGTGCAACAAGCGACATTCCAGTTGTGTTGTACAGCTGTCAAACAATGAAATGTTCATTGCAGAAAATGAATGGTCAATAATGGAAAAAAATGTGTTGTATTTGAAAACATGTTCTGTCTAATTATTTCTTGTTCTTTGTGGTTTTGCCATCGAAATAAATAATAGGTATTACTATTTATTCCCATATTATTTTTTTACTAAAACAAGGCAATAATGCCACTAAGATGCAAGGGGCTACTGGGAGTGAAAAAGAATATGAAAACTTTAGAAGGAACCAGAAACCCAGCCTTAAACAGAAAACAGAGGATACAGCTTTACGCCTGTTCGAAAACCGGGGGAGGAGTTAGGCTCTGAATTCCTGACCAGCCTGAAGAGGGAGGGGCTACACCAGGAAGGGTTGACTGGAAGTGAAAGAGAATGATTAAACTTTAGAAGGAACCGGAAATCCAACCCTAAACGGGAAACAAGGGATAAAACATTACTCCTGTTCAAAAGACCGGGTAGTCAACAGCACAATAGACAAGCCTATCTGCTCCTATTGAGGTAAATAAATAAATAGTAAATAAAATTTCATAGTTCGGGGGGACACGTTAACATAGAGTTGGAGTAAACTTTAAAAGGAACCAAAAACCTAATCCTAAACAGGAAACGAGGGATAAGCCTCTACAAGTGCCCAAAAGATTGGGGAGGTTTGTAAATAAAAGACATATGATATATGTATATAAGATACTGTAAAATCAACATATAACGATAATATATAAAATCAATATATAATATAATATATATATATATATATATATATATATATATATATATATATATATACTATATAATATATAATATAATATATATATATATAAATATAAGCAAACACGCAAAAAAACATCCTTTATAAAAATTAAATAGGCGAATAGCACAACCCTTTATAAACATATATGGGAATAACCCATTCACTGAACGCTTTCAATTCCTTCAGATCTTTCTTTTAATCTATCTTGTTTTGTCCATTTGCTTTCTTCCCTCCTTTTTCTTTTTATTTTTTCTATTCTCTAATATTTTACCGTTATTTCCCATTTAGTTACTCCTCTCTAATTCTCTCGTTCCCACACTCTTTACTTCTCTCTTATTCTATCCCTCTCTCCCTCCCTCTCTCTCTCTCTCTCTCTCTCTCTCTCTCTCTCTCTCTCTCTCTCTCTCCTCCCCTAGTTAAGCTTTTGTCTTAATCCACTGGAAGTCATCTTGAATGAAAAGGCACGCTGAAGTGTTTTAAACAATAAAAGGTCAATTATGCTTTTCTTTGATTTTTGTTTGTTTTTTTATCCTTTCATTCTCACTTTGTTCAAACATTCTCTCTTTTACTTAATTTCAGACTCTCTCTCTCTCTCTTTCATTCTTTCCTCCCCTCTCTCTATATCTCTTTTATCATTCTCTCTTTCTCACTGCCTCTCTATCTCTCTTTCTCATCTCTCTTTCTCTTTCTTATTGCCGATCGCTTTCTCTTTCTCTTTTTCTCTTTCTCACTGCCTCTCTATCTCTCTTTCTCATTCTCTCTTTCTCTTTCTTATTGCCGATCGCTTTCTCTTTCTCTTTTTCTCTTTCTCAATGCCTCTCTATCTCTCTTTCTCATTCTCTCTTTCTCTTTCTTATTGCCGATCCCTTTCTCTTTCTCTTTTTCTCTTTCTCACTGCCTCTCTATCTCTCTTTCTCATTCTCTCTTTCTCTTTCATATTGTCGATCCCTTTCTCTTTCTCTTTTTCTTTTTCTCACTGCCTCTCTATCTCTCTTTCTCATTCACTCTTTCTCTTTCTTATTGCCGATCGCTTTCTCTTTCTCTTTTTCTCTTTCTCAATGCCTATCTATCTCTCTTTCTCATTCTCTCTTTCTCTTTCATATTGTCGATCCCTTTCTCTTTCTCTTTTTCTCTTTCTCACTCCCTCTCTATCTCTCTTTCTCTCTTTCTCGTTCTCACTGACTCTGTCTTTTCACTTTCTCTCTTTCTCTTTTTCACGGGCTCTTTTTTCTGTTTCTCTCTTTTTTCCTTCTCACTGCCTCTCTCTCTTTTTCTCTTTTTCTCACTGCCTCTCTCATTCTCTCTTTCTTTTTATCATATTCCTTTCATTCCCTTTTTAGCTCTACCATTATTTCATTTTATCCCTTTCATCTCCCCCTCTCTCTTTCCTCTTATCATTTTCTCTTTTTGTAATCCATTCTCTTTCTCTTTCGCATTTCCTCTCTCTTTCTCTTTCATTTTCCCTATTTTTCTCTCATATTCTCTCTCATCTCTCCTTTTCTATTTGTGTTTTTTCTTTATCTCTTTCTCTTTTATTGTAACTCCTTCATTCTCTCTATCTATTACTTTCTCTGATACTTTATTTTCTCTCTTTCATTTTCACTCTATCTCTGCCTCTTTATCGTTCATTCTCTTTATTTCTCTTACATTACTTTCCTCTCATTCTCCTTCTTTCTCCCAAACTCTCTCTCTCTCTCTTTCTTGTTGTTCTCGCTCTGTTTCATTTCATCTTTCCCTCCTTCTCTTCCATGCAATGTGTGTTTTCGAAATTGCATAAAGTCATAAAAATTCAGATTTTTCATTGTACACGCTTTTATATATTTTTTCTTTCATGAATATAAAAAGCCGTTTACTTCTTAAAGATACTTTGAGTTTTTTTCTCTCTCTTTCTTGTTACATGTTTCTTTCTAGAATTGTCTACAATCATTTCAAAAGGTTATTTTTTTTTGGCAGACGACATTTGTCCGCCATTATCACTCTTATATTAGTTACTTATTTCTGCTAAAAAAAACATTTAAACTTACAGTTGTAACTAGGCTTAAACTTTTATTAATGTCTTTTGTTTCATTTTTAATCGAATCGTACATTCTTATAGTCTTCCTGCCACATATAGTCCGGTGCTCCGGCTATATACTTAGATATTCTTGATAAAATCCAAAGAATCAGCAATATTATTGGCTCTAACATGGCGTCTCGACTTCAGTCTCTTTCTCTGTGTCTTTTCTATGAATATTTTCATCATAATTGTTCGAATGCTATTGTGCCTAGACTTTATAAATTTAAGCACAGTACTAGGTTGACAACAAGGCCACATCGATTCATATTAGAACTGATTAGATGTAACTGTAAGATATATGCTAACAGTTTTCTTTCTCGCCCGTTTCGCTTGGGGAACACCCTTCCGTCTCTATGCTTGTCAGCCATATTTGAGATCATCAAATATTTTAATGCAATGTCAATCTTTATCTCATGTCTTCTTTATTCCTCGTCTTTTATTTTCCTCACTCCTTAATAATGTTTCTCTTAGTCACTAATGTCTTAGTGGCTTTAGTACTTGGATTGGGGTGAAACGATTACCACACACACACACACACACACATATATATATATATATATATATATATATATATATATATATATATATAGTTTTGAGGTGTGCTATAATAATGGGCGTAAAGTGCTTAATATCAGAGCGCATGCAAATATAAATATAAAAGTGAACACTGAACTCAACACGACAGGCTGTTTTATGCTGGACGCAATCGTCAGGCCGCGAATGCTGTATTTTTCCTCGGCTATTTATATATATGGGTCAGTGGTGCATTGTGGGTAATCTATTCTGGCGGTTATTTTTACACTTCTGTCTAGATACTGGATTAAAATGTCTCCGTAAAGATTGAAATGGTTCAAACTTTACGACCCCAAGATACACATATGTTTGTAAGAGTTCATAAAAGTTATGTAAAAAAAGTTTGTAAAAGGTATTTTTGTCTTTGATTGACAAAGAAAACAATTCGCATTGCGAGAAAATATAAGAAGGAGAAAAACACAACTAAAATATAAATGTATTAATAAGACGTGAGGGGAAAAGAAAAAAAAAGGGAAAATATACGAGATATAAAAGACAAATGCCAAAATATTCTAAAATCCTCAGCAACTATTATTTAATTCTAATATTATACAAAGGAATTTAATACTATAATAAACATTTAGATATTATTAGTATATAATTAAACAAGAAAAACCTGAATACTAAAATTAATTAATTAAATAATGGAAGAATTAAAATAAATAGATCAGTAATAGTCCAAATAAAATTTTACAATATAAAAGAAAAAAATTTAAATACATAATAAAATATAAGACACAGATTAATATTAAGATTAAATTTAAAGATTATATAGATTAATTATAGGTTTGGTTTGGTTTGGTTTACGGTATACCAACCACAATGGGTTATTTAATGCCGCCAAAATTTTTATTGTTCGTAATACTTTTTTCAAAAGTGTATTGCTGGTAATATCTTTACCTTCAAAAAACTACTTCTGTTAATGTTTCTTCTTTAAAATTTATCGCTGGTAAAAAAAAAAATGTATAACTGGTAATAATGAATTGCTGGTAATAATTTTTACAATGTATTTCTGGTATTAAAACCTATGTTTACCGTTTCATAGTATTTTGATCCAGTTCGGGATTAACTATTTGCCCATAGCTGGGACCCTAACAGGTGCTACCACCCCGTGGATTAATTATAGATTAAATGCTCGTTAATAAATATATTGAGCTCTCTTTTCTGGATCAGTTTTAATATTTTATATTATTAGGATTCACTTGTATTACTTACCCACTGATTTTTACCTATATATATATATATATATATATATATATATATATATATATATATATATATATATATATATATATATATATATATATATATATATATATATATATTAGAGCCAGTGGATATGAGAGGAGAGACGTTTTTCGCCTGACATTTAGGGTTGTAGGAAATAATCTTTTTTTTCTTTTACGTATCCGTCTGATCGGAATATTTTTTTCTTTTTTTAGATTCAGGCCCAGACATTTTTTATTTTATATTTCTTCAGCCTTCCATTGACTTTCCTGGACTCTGCCTCTCCCCATCCTCAACCCATTTATGTGTTTGTTCTCGTGTTTGCGATTATGAGAAGGTCATTCGCAAATTAAGGTCAAGTGTTCGAATCCAGCAAGAAGTGACCCGTAAATATTTTCCTTGGGAGGAAGAATGCTTTTTTTTCTTTTCTTCCTGATTTCATTTCCGCCTTTTTGATCATCTCTCTTCCACTATTTTCTTTTGACTTATGTACACACACTCATATTTATTCATTTATTGATATATATATATATATATATATATATATATATATATATATATTAAGAAATGGACAAAGTCCGACAATTTATTTATTAAAGACATTTTCAATATATATATATATATATATATATATATATATATTGAATGAAATAGACAGAACATGTCTAAATTATTCAACGAAATCTGTCTGTCTGTCTGCTCTCTCTCTCTCTCTCTCTATATATATATATATATATATATATATATATATATATATATATATATATATATATATATATATATATATATATATATATATATATATATATGATGACGCCAAAATACTTATCCGTGAATAAGATCTAGAGAGACAGAGAGAGAGAGAGATGTTTAGTTGAATAATTTATACATGTTCTGTCTACATATTTTCAATAGTATCCTTTAATATCCACGGATAATCTTTTTGGTATCATTATTGAAGGATAAGAAAAAATTGCCGTGTTGATACATATTTTTTTTTTATTCCGAGTACTTTCGACATAGCACAATGTCATCATCAGAGTATTATTTATTACAAGATAGATATTGTAGTGTTAATTTTTGTCAAAGACAAAATTATTGTGTTATCTGAAAGTTAAATTTCTTACAAGTGGAGGAGGAGCGCTGCATGAGTGCATGACCGCTGAAACCGTTTAAGGGGAGGTAACATAGCATACTATGTTACCTCCCCTTAAACGGTATGGAGATTTTTTTTTACGAAATGTCTAGTAAAAAGAGAAACAGGTAGTGCAAACCTTGGCATTTCAAACTATCTATTGCACACATTTTAAAACATTTGCGGAGTATTCATAATTAATTTATTTAAGGTTTGGATTCAATTTCAACGACACATGCCTCAATGAAAACATGCTGCCGAAATACACGCATATATATATATATATTTATATATATATATATATATATATATATATATATATATATATATATATATATATAATGTAATACACTGTTTCCGATGTAGCATTGACTCATTTTCCATCCTTAGTCATGCTCATTCTATGTTACACTTAAAGATAGTGGAAACGATCTATGCCAGGTTCAGGCAGCCCTCTCTCTGTAAACAGAGGGAATGCCTGTTAGGGCTTGACATTATTTCCATCTGATCTTTCCATCTTTATTTTATCACATGCTTCTCATGTTTTTATATTTTATATTGCAATATTTAGTCTTCCCTCAATTTCAGCTCCTTTGAGTGAGAGTGAAACCGGTCGGCTGTTCATTTTTTTTCTTCCTTTTAATCATGAATGGTAAAGCACGTCTTGCCATTTTTTTTCCATAATAAAATTTTGTACCCCTAAGAAAATAGTGATATATATATATATATATATATATATATATATATATATATATATATATATATATATGAAAAGAAATATAGTCTTAAGGTGTGCTATATTTATGGGATAAATTGCTCAATATCAGAGATAGAGCCTGTGTAAATATAACAGTGAACATTGAATCCAACAATTAGAGGACTCTAAGTGTTGAATCAATGTTCATATCATATATATATATATATATATATATATATATATATATATATATATATATATATATATATATATATATATATATATATATATATATATATATATATATATATATATATATATATATATCCTGGACATTGAGTTCTACCTGGATTCTATCCTCTTGTAATTTATTTATATAGATATATATATGTATATATATTTATATATATATATATATATATATATGTGTGTGTGTGTGTGTGTGTGTGTGTGTACTGACCACTAATATTATCAATATATATAAATATATATATATATATGACGATTTGCAGCAACGGTTTCCCAGGTCACAGGGTCGATGGTGGCTCGTGTCAGGGATCTAACTGATACTTGAAGCACTGTATTCTGCACCCCGCCCCCGTAGCCTCTTGTCACTGGCGAGTTCTCTAAACAAGATGATACTTGGCAGTCGAATAGGACACATTTTAGACACTTTTCCTCAGTGCCTTGACTCCAGGAATTTAAGCATCCTACTAGATTGGCAACTAGGTCTCACCATTTTACTGTTCAACTAGCTTAGATGCAACAGCCACTTCGACTCTAACAGTTTCTTTTCTTGTAATTCTTACCAATTCCAATACTTCCTGATTTCCTTGTCGCTTAGAATCTTCAAAAATTTATACGTAAAGTCACTTGCCATCTTTTGTCTTTTTCAGCCCAGTTCCTTTATTATCCTTTCCTTAAGTTTCTTCACTAAATCTTTCTCGCGCTTTTTTACTACCTGTAACCCTCTTTTCGTCGTAGTGGCTTTATCGCCTTGCTTGGGGTGAAATGATTGTTTTTTTTTTTTTTTTTTTTTTTTTTTTAAATGCTTTTTTAAGAAAATAACAATCCTCCGTATTCTAAGATTGACAAATACGAAATCAAGCGCATTGGGAATGATTTGCCGAAACTTTCGATACTTCCGATTTCAAGACTTCCGATTTGCAGAATTTGTGTCTATTCCATATAAATTATTGATTATCGGAAATTCTCTGACAATCCTTCCTAATACGATGTGTTTCTCGCAGCAGCGACCACAACCGTCGTGTCTAATGGAAAGGTCGGCCAAATGCCTTCAAAGGAATACAATACGAATATTGAAATAGAGAAAAGGAACATTTATCTGTTAATCCACCTGCGATTGACTCTGGATTCTTGGAGACAACAGCTGGATGTAAACAGGATTTTCCCAGAGTAGCCCACTTTGATGATTAATGCGGTTAAAATAGATTCGAATGCTGCTTATACAAGTCATAATCCTCAGTGTAATAACTTCGCTTGAAGCTTCGATTTCGATTTTGCCGTAGGTTAGTTGTTTAGGATTTTGAAATATTTACCTGACTGGATTCAGAAAAAAAAAAAAAACAAGATTGTTTGTTTATCAGTAAGATTTCTTTTAAAATACTCAGAACGATTTTTAGTGGCATCAAAACCAAGTCAGTTTTTACATGCGTCATGAAAAATGGGATACAAAAGCTAAACAAAATATTAAGAAACAGGAAAATTTCATTAGCAAGTAGCAGCCTGGTATTGAACTCACAACACTTTGGGCCTCATCACTGAATCTAACCAACGTCTTTATCCACTGTATTTGAATATCAAAGTTGCAGTATAAGCTCTGGTAAAAAATGCAATAATAATAACAAAAATTACAGTATGAACACTGGTAAAAAAATAGTTGCTGAGACATTAAGTTTACGTCCCCAAAATTCATACGCAGTCATAAGTGGATAAAGATGCTGGTTAGACAGGCAACTAGACCAAGAGAGTTGTGAGTTCAATACAGTGGTGAACCAAAAATTGGAGAGTTGAGTTAAAGGAAGATAACTGAGAGACCCGGAAGAGGCATGGCAAGTGGAACTAGAACAATCTACCTCGGCAGACAAAATAAAAGGTTTGGTTCGAAATTCCAATCACGTGAAGAAGGCCGGGGCGTACAACGGCCGAAACGTTGTGAATATGGCAATAAAGATCAGGATAACAGTTCGAATAATGTAAATAATGCAAGTAATCATAATAGATCATCCCAGAGATATAGACAGATATCTGTCTAAGAGTTCCCTGTTTGGGAAAACACAAGACACGTCGTTTCCTGTTCGTGAAATCGCCTGGGACATAGTAGATGAATTTTGGTGTCCTAAACATGCCTTCACCAGAAACACCGAAGAATCTCCATATTATATATAAGAAAATATCTTTTTGTTCTCTTTTCACACTTCTTGCTGCATATATATATATATATATATATATATATATATATATATATATTGCGTGGGACACGTGTAAATATTGTATATATAGTTTTGTCTATATCTTAGTAGTATAAAAGTTTCTCTGAAAAACAGGCATGTTTATCATTCCTGTCTCTTGCAGCCATTCCGTTATCTCCGTAAAATACGATATCATGTATATAATAATGCTAATAATAGGGGAAATACAGTGGGAGAATAAACCTTTCTCTCATGACTCTCACCTGTCATATCAGCTTTCCTTTTTTAGTGTGAGATTTAATACTAATTTCGTTGTTTTTTTTATAATTCCACTTTCCCGGTTCTTTGCTAGTCCTGTCTAAGAAGGATCCAGAGTATCTTATAATGGAAACTGTCCATGAATTTTTTTCTTTGATGAAGTTTCTGCTTTTGAGTTAAGTTTCGAATTCAATTATTTCCTGTCTTTGAGGGCCTTTTTTTTTTTTTTTGTTTTTTTTTTTTTTTGTTTTTTGCAACTATTTCTTTCATCCCATTCTGCTTGATTGGATCGTGACATTTTAACCGTATCGTATTATCCGGTTATTTAACTAATCTCGACTTAAAAATTAGCAATCGGATTAAAAATAAAATCAGATCAAGGCAAAGAAGGACCCGCTCGCCTATCAGCTGGACTTAGTGTAACGATGGGATTTACGTGTCAGACGATAAAACGTCTGACACGTAAACTACTTCAAAGTCGTGTTTACAAGAGGGGATAACGACATTATATCAGAAATCAGAAATGGGCAAGTCTCTGATAGAATGTTTGGACACTAATTTAAAAAAAGAAAGAATTTCTTTTGAGGAGTGAGTCCCTTGTTTCAGGAACTATGAAGATCATATTTTCTTTATCTAAAGAAGATGAGAAACATACTCTACAAGAAAATTAAAAGATTTTCAGTTTCGATATAACTTTGAATAACTTTTACTTTAAAAACAACGATTATATATATATATATATATATATATATATATATATATATATATATATATATATATATATGTATGTATGTATGTATGTATATATTATAACAAATTTAAGACACCTAACCTTATTCTCAAAAATAACAAAACACCAGTTAAATCAAAATTACACGAACATTATCTATGAGTTCAAATGCCCTTTAAGGAACTGTGTTCCTGATCAAACCGGACTCATAAATAATTACATCGGTTACACAACTACATGCTTATCCAGACGTCTTACGTTACACCTATCTGATCATAGCTCCATTAGAACCCATTTAGTGAAAAACACAAATATAATAACTTGTAAAAAAAGATTAAAAATAATGGAAGCTTTAATAATAAAAAGAAAAAGCCAACTCTTAACAATATTAACTACGAACAAGGCCACAATGTGCTAACTGTATTCGAAAATTAAAAACATCCCTATCACACACTAAAACATACACAGAACACACACGCTCAATTAAGCTGATAAATCGAATCATCCTTGATAATGGCTAAAGGTATAGCCGAAAGCGCTCGGAACTATAAAACATTTGGACTGTTTTTACACACTCTTTGTCCAGAAAAGAAAGTTCTTGTTCGAACACAAGAAAAATTAAATAAAAAGCTTAACCATAGTACCTTGTCTGTCGTTATTAATGAAATATGCATATATATATATATATATATATATATATATATATATATATATATATATATATCACTGATATATTAACACTGATCCCCCTACTAAGGAGTTTAGTAGGTGGTGAAAAGTCTTGTGGAACGGATGGTGCGGGTCTGTTGAGCGTCTTCTTGAAGTATTCTGCCCGTATTCTTGCTATCTGTACCTCTTCCCTGAGGTGGTACTGCCATTCTGGTCTTTGACAGAACAACAGGGCAACAGGGTTTACTGTTTTTCCCAGATATATATATATATATATATATATATATATATATATATATATATATATTATTTATAGTAAGGTAATGAAGGATTTGGTAATCTGTGTGGATAATTCCAAAGAGAATGTAATCCAGAGAGCTCAACTTAACAACAGAACAAATATTAATTAAATATTTACAAAAGAGACAGCCTTAAGTTTCCATCACTAATAATTTATTTCCCCAGAAAATATATTTCTCATGGTTCATCAGATCACATCTTTGGTTTAAAAAAGAAAACAGAAATATATTTCGTTTTTGAATTTGTAGGTCTGATGAAATAAATTATTACCATGAAATATTAATTAGTATTTGTGTCTTTTATATATATATATATATACTCTTTCTTTTAAACTATCAGTTATTCAATTTTAAATAACGAATTCTAAAAGTTATATCGATACAATATACGTTACATAACTGTGTTTGTTGTATTTTGTTATATATATATATATATATATATATATATATATATATATATATATATATATATATTTTTACGTGATTTTGGCACAGGTAATCGTATACTGAAGCCTAACTTCATTTACCGGTAAGCCTAAGTTTGGGGCTACTGATAAGCCTACCGTATGTTTGGGGAGGGGGCAAACTAAACGGTAGATATAGGCTTAACACAGAATTATGTGCTAAAAATCTTGAGGTTAAGTTGTACACGAGGTTAACTTGTACATCGCAGTTTACATTATATGCTATATTAAATTTGTTATAACTGATGTATTTGAAGTGTTTAGTATTTATTAATTATATATCAATCATTAAATAAAATGTGTGATTTTGTTCGATATTAGAAGAAAAGATATCTTTGGAAAAGACTAGTCAATTTCTCATGAGTTGATTTAGTTTCCATTCGATAATGCATTTTACGAAGACTCGAGTGGTGGCTGGGTCAAACAGGATGACATAAAGGGAGATAATCAAGTGTCAGAATGCGCGGCAAAGAGGACGTCTGCTGTGATGTTTAGCGAGAAGTCAACATAAAAACGATATAATAAAAACGAGCCAATAAAAAAGCCCAGAATAACTGTCATTTTTGGGTTATTTTTTTAGCAAAAAAAAAGTATTTTCCATTTGAGCATATTGAGAAAATTACCAGGAATTACACCGTATTGAAAAGTTATTGATTAATCGTCGATGTGACGAGAACGCCTGAATGACAAAAGTAATATAGGAAGGCATCAACACATACACACGCACGCATCTACTGCCTGCGCGCTCACACACAGACGAACATGCGCAGGCGCATGCGCATATGCGCGGACATACAAATAAACATGGACGGACACACAGATGTACAATCACGCATTCAAAGACATACACAAGACAAAACATTTATTTTTCAACAACGCTAATCCAATTTTTTTTATTATAATTTTTGAAAAACCGATGCTCTGTTCAAGATTAACAAGAATTACTAAATTAAGCCTTTCAGTCTATGGCCAACGACCTGGAATAAAAGCATAGTATTTATTCTCCTTATCTTTAATGCTAATGGTAAGGCAACAAAGCCCCTAGGACGCAATGGATTACAGGTAGTGAAAAAGAATGAGAACAATTTAGTTAAGAGAAGTGAAGAAAGATAAATAAAGGAACAGAGTTCAGTTAGACGTTCCATTTAAATTTTTGAATACTATAGATGGCAGGGAAGCAAAGAAGGGGAAATGATTTCCACAGGTGAGAAGTGCGAGAAAAGAAACCATTACAATATAGTTGCATGTAACTAGTCCAACAGTAAAACGGTGAGACCTAATTGCCAGTCTAGTAGCACGCTTAAAATCATGTAGTCGAGACACTAAGGTAAATAAAGCACAGTTACCATGGAAGTATTTGTAGAAAAGACAGAGGGAAGCCACATGACATCGGTGAGAAAGTGAGTGATATCGAGACCAGGTTAGGAGCAATTATATTTATTAGCCATTTCTACATATGGAAATATTTGGCATTATTCGACAGAACAGCCAGTGATACTCTTGGAAAAAATTTATAAAAAAACTTTCTATTAAAACAATTTGTGAGGAAAATATATATTTCGAGTTCTCTGTTATAACTCCTTTTTTTTTTTGGTGAGGGGTCGTTCATAAAGAGGACTACAAGTCACCATCTAAAACTATTGGTAAGCGAGGACGTATATATATATATATATATATATATATATATATATATATATATATATATATACAGTGTAACCCGGATATAAGAGACCCGGATATAAGAGAAACCCGGATATAAGAGAAACCCGGATATAAGAGAGATTTTCTCTGGTCCCAAATTAGAGCCTGTGTTAATGTATATAAAATAGACCAAACCGGATATAAGAGAAACCCGGATATAATAAACTTCTTCTCCGGTCCTGACAACTCTCTTATATCCGGGTTACACTGTATATATATATATATATATATATATATATATATATATATATATAATGAAAAGGCCTAAAACACTAATATTCCATGGTTATAATTTATTACATTGGAATCGTAATTACGATCCAATTCATCAGACCTACAAATTCATAAAGAAATCAGAAAAAAGAACTATATATATATATATATATATATAATTCGAATAAATTAGAATAAGTTATAAGTTGCAATTTTGTTTCAACACTTCTGGTGTCTAGTCTATTGATAATGTTGAATCTAAATTTTGTTCTTTTTTTTAAGTAGGGTGACATTAGTAAAATCAAACTTATGTTCTGTCTTTTTTCCGTATCTCATTATCATATGCAGCTTTAATAAAAGTAAAAAAAAAATTTTTTTTATCATACGTATATATGTGTACGTGTGTGTATTGATGTAATAAGAAAGATTAAATTAATGATCCAAAATTCTTTAGTATTCATGCTTCTTTTTTAAAAAACAGTGCTCGATACAGAAGTAGAACTTAAATAATAAATATCATTATTAGAAATATGATTTCTATGTCGCGATAGAATCATTTTTAAAAAAAATAATTAGTAAAATAAATGTAGCAATTTGGCTGACTCGTTCTGTCGAGTGAAGATGGCTCAGTCGTAGAAACTCTGACTGATACAAATCGGTTGGGTTTCGATCTGGGTTTGAGACATTTGGTTGTCTAGTCGCACTGAGGAGCTGTGATACAGCGAAACAGTACTGTCTGCGAAAGACATTATATATATATATATATATATATATATATATATATAAAGTGAACGTTGCACTCAGAGGTGACAGGCTATTTCATGTAATCGTCAGGCCGTTGACAATGTTGACTTCAATGTTTACTTTTATATTTAAATACGCTCTATATCTGATACTGAGCACTTTACCCCATAAATATAGCACACCTTAAAATATATATATATATATATATATATATATATATATATATATATATATATATATATATATATATATATATATATATATATATATATATATATAAATATAAAATATATATATATATATATATAATTATTTATATATTATATATTATATGCAAGTACTTATTAGAAAGCGCTCAATTTGCGGAGTTTGTCTGACGATCGCTAAAGCGTGAAACACAGGGTCACAAACTCACATCTATCCAATATATATATATATATATATATATATATATATTTCTTCACACACATACATATATATATATTTCTTCACACACATATATATATATATTTCTTTGAAATGGAACTAATGCTTTTAATTTAATTGCAAAATTAAATTCAGGGTTTTTAGCTTATATTTTGAAACATGGTTGGATCTGTGTAGCGAAAAAACATTTTAAATCAATTAATTTATAATATTTTAAATCAATTAATTTATAATATATATATATATATATATATATATATATATATATATTTCTTCATATATATATAGATATATTTCTTCATATATATAGATATATATTTTTTTCATATATATATATATTTCTTCACATATCTATATATATTTCTTCACATATCTATATATATTTCTTCATATATATATATATATATATATATATATATTTTCTTACATATATATATATATATATATATATATATATATATATATATATATATATATATATATATATATATAATACAGAAAGTTCAATGGTTCGACTTGAATCAGAGGAGGAAACAGTAGCATTAAGAAGTGAAAGAAATAAAATAAAATAAAAAAATAACATGTAGTGCTTTTAAAATCAGTTGAATTCAACTGAGCTCTTGACATTTAAATATATATATATATATATATATATATATATATATATATATATATTCCCAAAAATATTATCCATTCTCTTTTCAGTTTACCATTTTATTGCCACCGTTGTCCCATAAGTGATATATCTTTTTATTCTAGGCAAAACTTATTAAACGTTATGGCCTCAAAACAAATCCCATGTAGATCCGTTTATGTCTGAACTTCTAACTTTAGAAAGTGTCTGCAAATTACCTGCATTTTAGCCAAAACCCTTCTTAAGCTTTCTTCATCTGTATTCCTTAAAATTTAAAAAAAAAAGAATCCAAATCCACTAAGAACACACTTGATGATAGATGAAAAATGTGTCAACCCAAAGGTTGTGTTAACAACAGTAAGATTACATGAACAACTTCCATTTTTAAACAGAAGTTTTTTTTTTCAAATATCTTGATGCGTTTAAAAGCGATCTATTCAAAGATAAGTAATAACGATCAAAATTGCACCTGCTTTTTCTGTACACGCGCACACACACACACATGCATATATATATATATATATATATATATATATATATATATATATATACCAATGATAACATTGAACAATGTTTTCTTCGCATTACAAACATTAATGAGAATATGCAGCAGATAGAACACAAGAAGTCAAAGTGTATATTTTTGTCGTTAAATACTGTCTACGCGAAACTCTATATACAACGTGTGAAACCACGTGCGATACCCTGCCCTCATCAGCCGCCAACCAGGGGAGGTAACACAGTTTCCGTGGCTACGGTGGTACTGCCACCCCTGGCGCCACCAGAAGCTTTTGCCACCGTTATTACCGTTGCTTTAGCAACCATTATTCATGACGTAGAATGGAAGGTAAACAGATGTGTTTTACGTCAGAGGTAAAATTGTGTTGCGAGCATGATTTTATTTCATTTGACCAGATCCAAATCGAATCCTGTTGAGCTGTGGTCTGGAGATGATTTGAAGCACACTTTAGGTTTCAGTAATATGCAACCGCACAAACACCCACACCCACACGCACACATATTACGATCACCGAAGTTAAGCAACGCCCTGCTTGGTCAGAATCTAGATTGGTAACCGCTTGAGAATACCAGGATCTGTAAGCTAGGATGTGCGGGTGGTGTAAAAGATAATGGCTCGGAATCGTTAATCGAAGAGCCGAGTTCCAATTCCAGTTGGGTTCGTTATATTCACTTACGTGCAAATACAGTTGGGAATGGCATGACTCCACCTCTTCTCTCCCAGCTATGGGTTAATTAGTAAAACGTGTATCAATAAACCATTATCTCCAAAAATAAAAATAAAATTTCTTACAAATTATTTAGAATTTAGCATTAAATAACCCAAAGAGGTTGATATGCCGCAAAACAAACACACACACAAACTCACACACTAAGACACACACATAAACACACACACACACGCAAAGACACACACATAAACACACATGCAAACACAAACAAACGCATACACACATACACACACACACATGGTGAAGTGGTTCCGAAAACCCTATGAATTATTCGGTGAGACATGGAAAACTTTGAATAAATTTACATATGAACAGGTTGTCAAATCTGTTCAAATGCTTCGGATTTTAAGTTGGGAAAGTGTTTGGATGGATGGATTTTACAAGGTATTTAATGTGAACAATGTCTAAATTGTTAGGGACGTCAAGATATAGTGACAGATATATATTTATGGAACTCCCTTTAAGTCTAATACAAATTAAACTTAACCCAATGACCTTTTAGTACACCAACGAACGACCTGCTTGACTAAACTTACCAGTTGTCGCTTCGCTCTTTATACGAGACAAAACAATCTATGAAGGGTTCACCATTTTTTATGTTTGTTTGCGAATGTATTCTTTAAGCGTGCAGATGTCGGGACACTTTCTGATCTGCTGACTAAAGATTTAAAGTGGAAACGCTACCGGAGAAGAGCAGGCCTGACTCAACCAAATCGGCTCAGTTTTCGTGTAGAGAACTTCTTGTCAAAACTGACTCCAAGCCCTATGCTAATTCCTAAACGACGAACACTTGCATGCATTCAGTGATCCAGACCGCAAAGAATTGCAAGACGAAAGAGAAATGAGCTCAGGTATTATTTTTCTAAAACGATTTCTAAAGCGCCAATCAGTTTGAAGAACTGCAACGCCGAAGAAAAAATATTAAGCATACTTTATCTTTATGAGGTGTATTAAGATCTCGAAAGTCAGTTGAACGTCACGCCATAAAAAAAAGAGCACATCTAAAAAAGAAACCAAAAATAAAACAATTAACATTGCATGGTTGTCGGTCCTTATTGCAAGTCTTAAGATTGATGACATATCACGCTAAGCTTCCTAAATAATTTCCACTGCGAGGATAAGTAGCTTGCAGTCTGTTGTGTTTCAATGAGATCGATGTTCGAATCGTGTTCAAAGCTTCGATTTTGAATGCTGATTTTCGAAGTAGACTGCTTCGTTTTGAAAAATATCGAAATTCTCTTGTATCCGTTCTTAAAAATTGGTCTTGCTCTAAGATACGCTTCAGTCATAAGTAATTACCAATTACGAATTTTAATGGCGAATATATTATTCTAGCTATTAATTGTATGTGGTAGTCAATAATAAATTTGGAGTGCACCATCATAAGACAATGTTCAGCTCAAGAAAAGACGGAAAGGCATATTAGAGAATTTGGTTTCAGGGTGTCGTAACCTAGGGAAGGTTACTGAATAGAATAATCACACGAAGGTTGGTAATGAACGATAATACTTAGAACAAGAACAACACATATAAGATTCGCCAGCGGTGCGTAGTAGTAGTAGTAGTCAACTGCTAGAAGTGAGTCAAGTGAATTCCACAATGAATTTCTAACTCTAGGATATCTACCAACCGCCCCACGCGGTCAGATGTGCCACAAGGCCGAATTTAATGTGGGGTATCCGAGTCCATAGGCTCGACCAAAAAATTCCCGTAGAACACATATAAAACGGGATCGGGTAGCTGTTTCCCGAGACGAGACCTTGCCCTTCGATATAACCTCGTCTGGGGATCCTCTTTACTCGGAGGCAGAGAGTTTGATCAACACAGCTGGAGACGAATCTCCAAATGCAGACTAATATACAGTATTTACTACTCTAATGTTGAACTTTATGTGAATGGGGGTATACCCATTATCGCCCGTAGGTATCCTACAACACAGGGAGAGAGAAAAAAAAGAAAGAAAGAACAAGAGCTGATAATGCTCTCATTGACTGATTCATTTTCTACGGTTTATCAACCTTTTGCAGGTTATTTAAAGCCAGAAAATAATTTTTCGATTTAAGAAAAAGACATTTTTACAACCCAAAATTATTTTTAGATTGTAAGAATGCCTTTTTTGGTTTTGATTTAGTAATATAAGTCTTTCTAATTAATCCATAGCTGGGGGAGAAAAGGTGGATTCATGCCTTTCTTAAGAGTATTTACAGGTAAACCTACTTGAATTGGAACTCAGCACTCCGATTAACAATGACGTGCTATTATCCAATGCACCATCCGCACATCTAAGCTTACAAGACCTGTTATTTCCAAACGGTCACCCATCTAGGTACTGTCCAGACTCGACGTTGCTTAACGGGAATTAACAGGAGATAACTGATTACTGATATCCATTAAATATGGCACGTGGGACTAGAACAGTCTACACCAGTGAGCGAAATAAAGGGTTAAGAAGAAGGCCGGTGCGTACAAAGGTCGAAGCGTTGTGATAAATATGGCAATAAAGATGAGGACAATAGTCCGAATAATGTAAATAGTGTACATAATACCTTATCTCATTAATATACACAGATACTGAAGGGCCGAAACGTTGTGATAAATATGGTGACAAAGATGAGGACAATAGTCCGAATAATGTAAATAGTGTACATAATACCTCATCCCAGAATTATAGACAGATATTGAAGGGCCGAAACGTTATAATAAATATGGCAACAAAGATGGGGAGAATAGTCCGAATAATATAAATAGTGTACATAATACCTCATCTCAGAAAAATAGACAGATACTGAAGGGCCGAAACCTTGTGATAAATATGGCGACAAAGATGAGGACAATAGTCCAAATAATGTAAATAGTGTACATAATATCTCATCCCAGAAATATAGACAGATACTGAAAGGCCGTAACGTTGTGATAAATATGATGACAAAGATGAGGACAATAGTCCGAATAATGTAAATAGTGTACATAATACCTCATCCCAGAAATATAGACAGATACTGAAAGGCCGAAACGTTGTGATAAATATGATGACAAAGATGAGGACAATAGTCCGAATAATGTAAATAGTGTACATAATACCTCATCTCAGGAATATAGACAGATTTTAAAAGGTAAGCTTAAATATTAATGCAATACTTAAATTTTGTGTACTTCTGTAGTTTATTATTGTCTATCCCATCTAATTCTTCCTCCCTCTTGTAACGATGACCCAATCATGTGACCTCGGCAGGAGCTAGCTTAATTACCGCCCTTTACTTTATTATCTCTAAACTGACATGATTCATTGGAAAGATGATTTCTCTACGATTGGCAGTTCGTAACACTTTACTTCCTACTCTGCCAGTCAATGTTAGAGAGCCTAGTCTACACTGCGACTTCTCATAGAGACTCAATTGTTTCCCGCCTTTTCTTAAGGCAGCACTGTACATAACAGTCTTGTTTGGAACTTGTTTCACCGATTATCCCACCCTCTTTGCCGCCAATCGTTATTCGGCAAACTAACAGCACATACACAGATTCTGATGGAAGCTTTAAGAAAAGTATTTATATAGCTTAATCTATACGTTCGATTTTTCCAAGGGAATGTGTTAAGCTTCCGGCATTGTCTTAGCCGTAGGGATTTGCTAAATTTATTTTCGTAAAATTTTACGAGTATAAGAAATCCAGTTAGAATGTAATTCCCTAAATGGCCTGGCAAGATTAGATTTCCAAGCAGCTCTTTTCTGGAACGACTGCAAATTAGGACAACTTTAGTCGAATCAGGCCAGAGAACTGAATTTTCATGTTAATTACTTTGCGGCCATATTCTAAAATTGATGGAAGAATATGCGAGATCTGATCAAAAATTATCAGAGATAAAGTACGCACAATGAAGCCGCTTGGCACAGACGGAGCTTTAACCCTAAGTTATAGCGTCCTGGTTCGCTTCTGTTGCGTATAGAAGTGCTTGGAAGGAAAGTGTATAGAGTGTGGTCGTCTCATCATACCGCAGAAGTTTCATCCGTAACCATGGCATGTGCAGATTTGGCTCAAGGACAACATTTCCACAGATCTCGCTCCTTGCGGATTTTTCCTCTTAAAAAGGAACAAGTCGAAGAAATCTAAAGAATGCTCAGAGATAGCTTCTCGCCAGCCCCCAAAAAGGAGACTAAGGAATGCTTTCACCAATGAAAACTGCGTTATATAAAATGCGTGGCTTCAGAATTAGACTACTTCGAAGGAGATAAAATGCTGAATTGATATGTGTTGTAGTTTTCTTTTTATACCGCCAGTCTCAATACTTTTTGATCATATCTCCCAGCTATCTATTTATCTATATCTCTCTCCCTCTTTCTCTCTCTCTTTCTCTCTCTCTCTCTCTCTCCCTCTCTCTCTCTCTCTCTCTTTCTCTCTCTCTTTCTCTCTCTCTCTCTCTCTCTCCCTCTTTCTCTCTCTCTTTCTCTCTCTCTCTCTCTCTCTCTCTCTCTCTTTCTCTCTCTCTCTCTCTCTCTCCCTCTTTCTCTCTCTTTCTCTCTCTCTCTCTCTCTCCCTATATATATATATATATATATATATATATATATATATATATATATATATATATATATATATATATATATATATATATATATATATATATATATATATATATAAATTTTTAGAATATGTTTCCATTTCATCTTCAAGCGAATATTGAAGACGAAATGGAACTAACGTTTTTAATTTAATTACAAAATTAAATTTGAAGTTTTTAGCTTCCACTTTTGAAACATGGTTATTACTGTGTAGCGAAAAAAACATATTTTAAACCAGTTAATTTATAATATTTATGCACTGTAAATTTACATTGAGCACTGTTTTGTAAAAATTAAAATATCAATAAGAACACCGGATTATATATGTTACTGTTCTTTCTTTATTACTATAATATATATATATATACACGTGATTGTGTGTTTGCGTATTTTGGCAACAACCCTTTTCTGATACATGCTTCATTAATGAATAATTTTTTTATTGCATTCTTCTTCGACACCCAAAAAGAAAACACTTGTCCCCATAAAAAAAAATTCAAAATCTTAACATACATACCTTGTCAGTCGTTTTAAATAAAACATACATACTCGCACATGCGTGTATGCAGTATATTATGGTACAAAAACAATATATATCACATTATGATGTCCGACAATTATTTTAAGATATTTTTTTATGTTTATACATTCTTTTTATAGATACAAATATTTAAGTAAATGCTCTGTTTATAATAAACAGTATTAACGACATTTACCGGCCTGAATGTCCGAGAAATTTTCATAGAAAATATGTGTCCTCCGATAGGAATCGAACCTGTATCCTATACGGGACCGTCATATAGCCTGACGTGTTTTTACCTATTTGGCCACAGAGGAGCGTTTCGGTTGGTAAGGTCGATTTTACTGCTTTTAAACTACAATTCTCCGTGATTTTCTCTCTTACATTCATGTCTACTCTATGCAACAATATTAGAACAATAATTTTTTTTTCTCCTAGTTTCATTTCTGAGTAATTTTATAATAATATTAAGCTTGATGCTCGGCCAACTTTAGAATCTGACATTTGTAATTTATAATTTTAAATTTAACTGTGAAATTAAAACTTAATTAGTTATATTGATTTCTAAGTTAATCGAATATTGACTTTAATGCACTAACAAATTGTATAGGTATAATGTTATTTTGAATTACCACATTGGTCATCATAGGTTACATAACAATATTTCCCCTACTGAGGGGGTTTGGTTGGTTCTTTATTTTGCAATCAACACCATCACTTGATAAGATACCTTGAAATAAAATGGCTATTTTTTTAATGATTTTACAATATGCATATGTTATAATTTTTAAATAAATATATACATATGTGTGTGTGCGTGTGTTGAACAATAAAAAATATTCAAAATGTTAAAAAATTAAAATTTTCAGACATACGGCGTTGCATATTAATATTTTTGTTTTATTATTTAAGTTATGTTCATCGCCTAGTTTCGGCCAGCATGGCCATCATCAGAAGAAAAAAATCCCTACTTGTTAGTTAATTTTGGTCAGACCTTGTATTGGTTTAACGAACTCTTTCAAGTTGTTTTTAAAATAGAAGCTGGAAGTTTCCTTGGTCTCAGAATTCCCTTCTTGGTCATTTTGACAGCTTTATTGGTTGCTGGGAAAGATATGTGTGTATTAATTGTATGCTATCTTTTAGCTTTTAGTGAGTGTGTGTGATGTTTGTATGTGTATATATTTATGATAGCGTGTGTATGTGAGAGACCGCAACACCTCTGTAAGCGAACTAGTGTGGTTGAGAAATGTAGGTTAGGTTGATCTATGGGATTATATATTAATTTTATCTATGTTGTTTAATCTGTGGTTAAGTCCGTCTGAACAAAGTGTTTTTAGGTGCAAAATCCATTTCCATCCGTGTCCCTCTAGTATTTTTCTAAGGTTATCTTTTCTGTCTATTTCTATTTTTTCAATAATAGCAAATTTTGCAACATAGTTATTATAAAACCCAGGTTGTGTGTGTGTGTGTGTGTGTGTGTGTGTGTGTGTGTGTGTGTGTGTGTGTGTGTGTGTGTGTGTGTTCGTTTATATATTGGAACGGATTTCCTACATTTTTCAACCGTTTTCAACAAAACTTCACAGGACTACGTAAAATTACTTTGCGGTGGTTCTGACAGTACCCGAAATTGGAAAAACACAATTGTTTTTGCACGAAATCAATTTGAAAAGACGATTAACAGGCATTAATGAAAGGGGGACAACTCATATCGAGTTATACTTATTATTATAAAACCCAGGTTGTTTGTGTGTGTGTGTGTTCGTTTATATATGGGATCGGATGTCCTACATTTTTCAACCGATTTCAACAAAACTTCATTTTTTGGCAGGTAGCGTTTCTTATTGTCTTGCACACTTTTTTCTTTATTTTTACATTCAGAATGCTTTAAAAATTCCATTTACAATACAATTGTTTATAATAAAATTCTATTCAATCGGTAGACTCATATAACTATTGAAAACAATGTTTTTGTTTGAGTTTGGGTTTGACCAATTCGTAAAAAAAAACAAAAAAAAAACTAATTAAGACATGCGTGTCCGTCAACCGTAAACAATAATCTTTGTCAATTTTATTTTTCAGTCTTTATGATGGTCGATACTTGATCTATCTCTTACTGTTACATCCCCGGGCAACGCCGGGCTCTACTGCTAGTAGTTAATAAAATCATGTTTTTCTAGGCTGATATAAATCAAATGTTCAAACATTTATCTTTTGACTTCGAATTTCACAGAAGTTACTCCATTCGTTATGCACAAATTAAATGTGTTTACAAATATTTATAATTTATAGTATCTTACATAAAACTATTTCTTTTTACGTTGATTAATGCATTCACTTGTGTAAGGGGACAGAGTCCATGTATTGGAAAATAGAAATTTCATGTGTCGCCATGAAGCATGCAAATATCAACCCGATCTTTATTAGGTAAGGCTTATTTCTGGAGGTTCCCGCCAAAATCAACAAAAACAGGCCACGGGATACAAAAACCCAAGAGAAGCGTGTTGAAGCGGTAAACTGACGAATAAAAACAATTGGGCGAAATAACATTAAATTGTTTGTTCTCTCTGACTTTTCGAATGTGTCCTTTTCTAAATTGACTTTATTTATCCATTGATATTAATGTAGTCACTCATTCAATCGTCTTTGCGTCATCATGGCCGTCGAAGATTAATTCCTTCTTTTTTTATTCAGAATCTTATTCGTTTTCGCTTTCACTATTTTATCTGTTTATTTTATTTTATTTACTTTTCTTCTTTTATCACTTTCAATTTATTTGCTATCTCTTTCTCGTGTTTCGTTTTTCAGTTTTCTTGTCTTTCCTTTTTCTTCTCCCTTCTTGTACGCTATCATTTCTCGGCCATTTGCTTGCTAGCTTATTTCCAATTCCTTCTTTTCTTTCTGTTTGCATTTTTTTTATTTCCTATTGTGACCGTTTGCTTTCTTTCTTTCTTTCTTTCTTTTCTTTCTTTCTTTCTTATTTACAATTCTTTCAGTCTTTCTTTCTGTAAGCCTTTCTTTCTTTCTTTCTTTCTTTCTTTCTTTCTTTCTTTCTTTCTGTAAGCCTTTTCTTTATTTCCTACTGTGACTCTTTGCTTTCCTTTTCTTTCTTTCTTTTTTCTTTCTTTCTTTCTTTCTTTCTTTCTATCTTTCTTTTTTTATTTCCGATTTTTTTCATCCTTTCTTTCTATAAGCCTTTCTTTCCAAAAGCCTTTTCTTTATTTCCTACTGTGACTCTTTGCTTTCCTTTTCTTTCTTTCTTTTTTCTTTCTTTCTTTCTTTCTTTTTTTTTTATTTCCGATTTTTTCATCCTTTCTTTCTATAAGCCTTTCTTTCCAAAAGCCTTTTCTTTATTTCCTACTGTGACTGTTTTCTTTCTTTTTTTCTTTCTTTCTTTCTTTCTTTCTTTCTTTCTTTCTTTTTTTCTTTCTTATTTCGGATTCTTTCAGGCTTTCTTTCTACAAGCTTTTCCTTATTTCCTCCTGTGACGCTTTCTTTCTGTCTTTCTTTCTTTCTTTCTTTCTTTCTTTCTTTCTTTCTTTCTTTCTTATTCCCCATTCTTTCATTCATGCTTTCTCTATTTCCCCGTCTTTCTTAAATTTCTTATTTCCAAATCGCTCTTTCTTTCTTCCTTTCTTTCTGTAAGACTTTTCTTTATATTTCCTTTTGTTTGCTTTTTCCTTTCTTTCTTATTTACTATACTTTCATTCTTTCTTTCTGTCTTTCTTTCATATTCCCGATCCTTTCATTCTTTGTTTCTATAAGCCTTTTCTTTAGATTTCCTACTGTGACTGTTTGCTTTCTTTCTTTCTTTCTTTCTTTTTATTTCTTTCTTTCTTTCTTTCTTATTTCGAATTCTTTCAGGCTTTCTTTCTGTAAGCTTTTCCTTATTTCCTGCTGTGACGCTTTCTTTCTTTCTTTCTTTCTTTCTTTCTTTCTTTCTTTCTTTCTTTCTTTCTTTCTTTCTTTCTTTTCATCCTTCCATATTTCTAAACTTTGTAAATAACTGCATTCATTTTTATGTTTTCCTCATTCTTTTCATTCTTTCTTCGCTTTTTATCTCTTTCATTCATTCATTCATTCTTTCTTCCTTTCTTCCTTCGTTTTCGACTTTTTGAAGCGTACAAAAACCTAATTCCAGTTCCATTTTATCCGACAATAAAGGGCACTGTTATTTCCCTCTCGTATTTGGACGACTGTTCAAGTTTCCAGTAAACAGCCACCCGACAGCCAACTTCGGTCATGCAAAAATCATCGTAGCTTTCGACTCCAGGGCAAAAAAACATTCGTTCTTCAGTTAGAAGAAGTCAATGTCATGGCTACTTAAAAGAAAGCTGATCCGTAACATTGGCAAACAATGACAAGTTCATGAATGTTACCGCTTTGAGCGTCAATTGATAACTATTAATGGCTGTTACTGCGTCTGCTTCCCATCAGTGCAGCCACAACCGGAAACTGTTAAGTTTGCGCGCGCAATGAAAAATAAAGACAACAGTGAAGGTTTAAGTAAAAAGGAAAATGGCTGCCTCGTTCCGTTTCGGTCGTTCTTTGTCCAGAAGTACGAAAAGATGTATTACGTAAGAAAAAGAAACAATCCTGTTTTAGAGACAATATAGTGAGGCAGCCCATCGATATTCAGTGTCTCTGGCATTAATCAGAGTTGAAATCAAAATCAAAAACAAATTTTCTTTGAGAATACGATCCTATTTTTTTTACTCTTCTTCACCAAATATAGGACCCAAGAGCCAGTCAAGGTCGTGCGTAACTGAATGTAAAGTGGAAAGTAGACAACGCTTGACCTGAGAAACAATATCTCAGACGTCTGTTCCAAAAATTATTGTTTCTTATGATGGAAATCTTCCTTACGAATGGAATATGAAGAGAATTGACCCGATGTACCTAACATGGCGGATCGTAACTGTGAAGGTCTGAACTTGTAGAACTAAAGAATGTCGTTTATCAGAACATTTTCTGTAGAAATAACGATAGATTCGCGAGAGGGTTCCCGTCTGTGGGAAAAGGGACTGTAGGAAGGAGAAGTCATCACCCAAAAGGACATGTAGACGGCTTTGAATTTTTACGAGACTGGAATGTAAGGGTTGAGCAGTTCCAGCCTAGATATATCAATATGCCTTTTTTCTTATATTTTTTTGGTCTGATCTGACACTTATAAAGATAGAGCTTGTCAGGTGGAGTCTGGTAATTTCTGGAGTGGCGCAAGGAACCTATCTTTTTCCAGCCTCTTTATAAATGGAGAGTACAGATGAGTTCCACATGAAGCTTAAGGGGAACTTGCATCCTTATAGACGGTCAAATCAAGAGAGATGACGCTTACTATACTTACAGTAAAGAAAAAGAAGAAAAAAGGAGAAGATGCTGAGAAGAAGAAGAAGAAGAAGAAGAAGAAGAAGAAGAAGAAGAAGAAGAAGAAGAAGAAGAAGAAAAAGAAAAAGAAGAAGAAGAAGAAAAAGAAGAAGAAGAAGAAGAAAAAGAAGAAGAAGCGGATGAGGATGCACAAAAGAAGAGAACGGGTGGGAAAATAGAAGAATGGAGGGATTGTTTGCATGTAGGTGCCTCACATTCTATATTGATCCAAGTCAGCCATGTTTCTGCCATCTTAGCTGTCTGATGAAATGGTTCCAAAGGAATCTCATTCGTCTTCGGAATGGTTTCTATCTTGTCATTCATTAAGTTCAGCTGTCGCTTTCCCATTATGTGGCGTCGCTTTACTCTTTATAGGAGGTGCTCAAAACTTTGAGACCTCACTGGACTCAGTAATAGATTTGCTTCATAATATATATATATATTCTCACTTAAAAAATTTTGAAAAACTTAGCGTTGCGTCTTTGCACGTTCCGATATCTTACAACCGTCAATAATAGCAGATATTCAAAAAACATCTTTCGGTCGACATACAGGTATATCGTCTCAAGTTTTTGATTTTATAAGGAAAAAAAAAACACATGCCTGATGATGTATAGAAGACTATTCGTAAGTACTAGCATTTTAACATCAAATAAACTGAAAAACTACAGACAACAAGTTTTTCGTCAAGGATCAAAACTCGCACTATGGATGAACAGGATTTTAATGCATATATTATGTTTTTCTAGCGATGGATGTCGCCAATAATCGCATAATCTTCTGATTAATTCTATGTGATTAATTCTTTGTATATATATATATATATATATATATATATATATATATATATATATATATATATATGATAAAAAGACTTAAGCACTAATATTCCATGGTCTTAATTTATTCCATTGGAATCGTAAATACGATCCAATTCATCAGACCTATGAAACCATTGGACTTAAGATACCTTTTAGTTAATGACCATTTTCACCTACGGATTTTAATTTTAAAATTCGTAGGATTTTTCAAGGTGTTTATTGTATCAGTTTGTAGTGGGATAAAATAAATAAAGAAAACTTATCTATATTTTTTAATAAAACATGCATCAATATATATATATATATATATATATATATATATATATATATATATATATATATATAGTGGTACTCGCTTGAAAAACCTTAGATATTTCGGCATGTAGTTGAACAAACCAATGCCCAAGGAAAAATGAGGAATAAAAAAGACAGAAATAAGAACAGGAAATTGAGGCGAAAACAATCGTCCAGAATTCAAGCTCAAAATCGAAAGGAAAAAAAACTCTAAAACGAGTAAATGTAATTAGGTAAAGTGCTCATTACACGAAGTAGAGCAAACCTAATATAAACCTAAAAAGCCAGGTAAACCTACCTAGAACTTATGTATTTTAACACATTTAACAGTTTATAGCTATAGCATAACATACAAACTTACAAATAAACGAAAACAAGTTCTAGAAGCTTCCAGGATGTTACAGAAGGTTACAAAAAGTCATTATACTACTATATATATGTATATAAGATTTTAGAAATTTTCTGTTGGGGTGATTTAAAAAAAAAATAAGCTGAATTAAACACTTCTTCATTATTTTGTAACAAAAATTCAGCGAATTATGATACAGGAAATGAATTATTTTACAAAAAGTAAAAAGTCTTATCCCTAATATATATATATATATATATATATATATATATATATATATATGTGTGTGTGTGTGTGTGTGTGTGTGTGTGTGTGTGTGTGTGTGTGTGTGTGTATTTGCTTTTTATTTTCATGGTGGAGTATACACGAGTTATCAACTAGAATTTTTTTGTGAAGGTTCATCCTCACTTCGTCTTCTCTCACCCCTCACTTCCTCACTTCCATTATACGGCCCGTCAAAAATATGTAAAATTGTTTTCATTTTTCATTTCAACCTTTGAAAGTAAAGTCTGATGATCCAGAGCCCTTTAAAAGGGCTGTGGTGAAATAATTTATTACATGGAACCTTAAAGTGGTCTGTTTTTATTCAAATATATTTGCTCTGAATTTACATTGAGCTCTCTGGATATCATCCTCCTTGGGTCTACCCAGACGGATTACCTAGTTTTACATAAACTATATATATATATATATATATATATATATATATATATAATATGTGTGTGTCTGCGTATCGGCATGTAATTCCTGTCCATTGATCTTGAAATGATTTCTGACCACTTGTTCTTCATTTTTAGTGTACAACATAAAAAACGAATTACTTTGTTAAAAGCAATTTTAACTCCACAGTTTGTGAATTCGTTAAATAAATGATGAATGATGTCAGATTCCCTCCATTCTTGGAAGCTACAGCAACGATTTCTTTCCGATTCGATCGCCTTATTTTACGGAATTTCTCGAACTAAAGAAAAGGCATATTCTATTAAAGAGGGCGTGGGAATACGATTCATCTCTCGTCAACCCTCAATTCATACCTGATGCTTTCTCTCTCTAGATCTCACTCTTTCGATAGATAGATAGATAGATAGATAGATAGATAGATAGATAATGAACACACTGAGATAGATAGATAGATAGATAGATAGATAGATAGATAGATAGATAGATAGATAGATAGATAGATCAGAATTATGAAAAAAAATGGATAGATAGAACGGAATTAAATAGATGTGAAAAAAATGATAGATCAAAATTATATATAAAAAAAGATAGATAGATAGATATGAAGAAGTGAGATAGATAGATAGATAGATAGATAGATAGATAGATAGATAGATAATTGAACATAATTAGATAGATAGATAGATAGATAGATAGATAGATAGATAGATAGATAGACTATGAACAGAAATAGATAGATAGATAGATAGATAGATAGATAGATAGATAGATAGATAGATAGATAGATAGATATGAGCAATATGAGATGGATCGATAGATGTCCTTTACTTAAATTTAGTCTGGTATTTGGTTTCCTTAATAAAAAATGTATTTGTTCTTGGAAATGATTCGATAGTAATACTTGTTTACGGCCTTCTCTGAGCAACTCTTATAGCAGGAGTGGCTGCATTTCATAAGCAATTTTGCCGTTCGTCTGCTCAAGAGAGAGAGAGAGAGAGCGTGGGACTGGACAAAAGAGGAGAACAAATACAAAATAACAAAAGCATTCACCCACACCCACCGACCCACCCACTCATATTCGCTTCAGACCCACGAAAACACGCGAGATAACTGACAAAAAAAAAAAAAAGAAGTCAATGACAACTAAAAGATCGGTTTTCTACCTTTAATTAAGCAAAAGTTAATTAAATTATTTTTTATATTCGTTGGTTCCCAAATTTCACTGCAAACGGGATTTAATTTCAACGTTCGCTTTTGAATTGTTCATAAACATGTCGGCTTGACTTTGAGTGGAAAAGAAAGTACTTTTTGCTTTTTATTTTAATCTGATTTAGAGAGGCCAGTTTCTCCTACGAAGGGCCGGCGCGTACTAACCCCGAACCCTGCCAACCTGGGGTTGCTCAAGCGTGATTTGGGGGCCCCAGGCAGTTCTTTGTTTACTCTCGCTATCTTATCAATATTTTTTCTACCTACATTTATATACGTTACAAATTAAACTAACAACAACTATTAAAGGATGAAAGATTTTCGGGGATTTTGACGCCATTCTGAGGTTCTCTTTTTTGGTTTTTGTCCAAATGTGTTTTCTTCATGCTAAGTCTCGAAAAAAATACACGATATAAAATTCCTTATTTCTTTTATCCATAACTAGCAGTAGAGCCCGGCGTTGCCCGGGGATGTAACGGTAAGAGATAGATCAAGTATCGACCATCATAAAGACTGAAAAATAAAATTGACAAAGATTATTGTTTAAGGTTGACGGACACGCATGTCTTAATTATTTTTTTTTTTTTTTTTTTTACGGATTGGTCAAACCCAAACTCAAACAAAAACATTATTTTCAATCGTTATGAGTCTACCGATTGAATAGAATTTTATTATAAACAATTGTCTTGTAAATGTAATTTTTAAAGCATTCTGAATGTAAAAATAAAGAAAAAATGTGTGCAAGACAATTAGAAACACTACCTGCCAAAAAAAAGTGAAGTTTTGTTGAAATCGGTTGAAAGATGTAGGAAATTCAATCCCATATATAAACGCACACACACACATACAACCAACCTGGGTTTTATAATAATAAGTATAACTCGATATGAGGTCTCCCCCTTTCATTAATGTCTCTTAATCGTGTTTTCAAATTGATTTCGTGCAAAAGCAATTGTGTTTTTTCCAATTTTTGGCGCTGTCAGAACCACCGCAAGGTAATTTTACGTAGTCCTGTGAAGTTTTGTTGAAATCGGTTAAAAAATGTATGAAATTCGATCCAATATATAAACGAACAGACACACACACACACACACACATGCACGCGCGCGCTTTATAATAAGTATGATGTGTTAAAATTATTCAACAATTTAAAAAATATCTCAAGTTGATGTTGCAAAGCATTGTGGATACTGATGTAGTGGATAGCAGCTCGGAATTGTTAATCAGAGAACAGAGTTCTAATTCCAATTGGGTTCGTTGTATTCACTTTTGCACAAATACCCTTGAAGAATTTATAAATCTACCTTTTTCCCTCCAGCTATGGGTTAATTAGTAAAACCTCTATTACTAAACCATTATTATTTTCTCTACCAAAAAAATCTTAAAATTCTTACACCCTTGTACAAATTAATTGAAACAGGATTAGTTTCCTTTCTTTCATCATACGGTCAGTTTTAGAGCCACTGGAGTGACAGGATGTTATCGATTTTTATTTTTACCTCGGATTAGTTCCTTTGCAGTGGTGAACAGTAATATGAATCTATTTTCGAGATGTATGATAAATTTATTTGGCCTTGAAAAATATTGCATCATCCGTGATTACATCAGATTTTTATCGCACTCAGACACTATTTTCTCGACTGTCGATTAATTGTCCTACGGCGATTGTCTGCGATGGACGTTACTCTAAGGAAGCATACGAAAATTGTAACGCTGAATGAACACAATGGCAAGCCTTTCCAGTGAGCAATTCAAAGTGCTATAGACTGGCCCGGAACTCTCTTGATTTGAATCCAATCGAGAATCTGTGGTCAATCTGCAAGGAATGATTTTATGGAATAGGCATACGATGTACTAACATGTGCACTGGGTCATGTTTTCATTGGAAAAATACGAAAAAAATTAAATAATAACATAATTATTTGTTTTCTTTCAATTAATTTGCACAAGGGTGTATATGTGCTAATATTGATAAATGTGTTGAAAATGCAGATGAATAATGGAAACATTCCTTGAAGAACGAAATTGGCAAGCAGCATTCCTTGGTGTTCGTCTAAAAAGTCCTATCTAAATGAATTGCTTCACATCGATGGCATGTCCCGGTTTACTAAGATTAAAACCTGAAGCCAAGTATACTTAATGCAGACGACACTGAACAATCCCCCCTCCCCGGCAACCACAGACACCGATAGAAACGTCTACGTCTTACTTTTTCTTTTTTTTCTTTTTTGTCTGTTTCTGTCTGTGCGTCTCCTTTTTCACTTTCTCGCGGAAATTCAATATCTACATACAGAAACTGATAGATAGGTAATTATTGTCACCACCACCACCATCATCATCATCATCACCCTCCTCGTCATCATCATCATCCTAGTCACTCTGCAGATATCGACTAACAGATGGCGTGTTTATTCGTGCCTCGGTTTCAATCGTCAGACGATTAAATGGTTCTTTGGATGGAATTCCACTTTTGTTAATAAATTCTTCATAAAATTATATTCACACCATTCATCAGATCTGGATGTATTAAATATACAGGGTGTCCATAAAGTCCGTGTGCACTTTAAAAAAATTATAACTTTATTTGTATTTGCGATAGAAATAATTTGTAAAAAGAATTAGAAAGAAGTAAATCTATATTTTTTAACGTTTTTTTGAAATTTTATTTAAGTTTCCACATGTCCTCCATCATTAGCAATACAAAGGGTAATACGATTTTGCAGTTCACGGAAAACATTTGCCAACTTATTTACAGTAATGCCTGATGTCACATTAGTTATTTTAGCTATACTTAAAACTAGGTACATTAAACTTTATAACATATATATAATTTTCGAATAAATAATTATATATATATATATATATATATATATATATATATATATATATATATATATGTGTGTGTGTGTGTGTGTGTGTGTGTGTGTGTGTGTGTGTGTGTGTGTGTGTGTGTGTGTGTGTGTGTGTGTGTGTGTGTGTGTGTGTGTAAAAAATATATAGAAAATAGGAAAGAACTCGTTAGGTAAATAATCCAAAATTCTTTCGTATTTTTTGTTATTATTTTTAAAAAATAGTGCTCGAATAGTGTTTTTGAAACATGAGAACTCTTATGTAGCATTGGAATCATATTTTTAAATAAATAATCATATATATATATATATATATATATATATATATATATATATATATATTTGAAATTTTGCATATTACATGTATAGATATTCAAAGAAATTTCTGATTAGTAATTGTTATTTTTGGTTTTTGTTTTAATTTGTTATTTTCTCATTTTTGCTTTTCTTTGCCTTATTTTTCCACGTTTTTCTTTCTTTCTTTCTTTCTTTCTTATACAGGTTCTTACTTTCTCTCTTTCTCTTTTCTTTGCCCTACTTGTCTACGTCTTTCCTTTTTTTTCTTTTTTTCTTTCTTTCTGTTGTGTTATTTTTTTCTTTCCTTCCTCACATTTTCGGCATTGACTCATTCGTTTCTTATCAGGAAATTATTCCATTCTGTTATCCCGTTATTCTTTCATTCGTCTATTCTTTTATTCTTTCATCACTCTCTTTCCATTCGTTCTTCATGTATTCATTCGCTATTTTTGTGCACACCTCTTACTGTTATAAAATAAAAAAGGCAAGCTCAACATTTAAAAGTACCCCGGGTAACTCAGTAAGTAATAATAGATGTTAAAATGGTTAAAGGGGTATAATCAACATGTGCCGTAAAATGTGGGGAGTTCTTGTGATATTTGCATATCTTACGTTGTGTGCTGGTGTTAATAAAATGGTGCTCGGTGTAAAATAACAGAGCTATAAATTACATTTTAATAATAAATATGCTTTTTTCTTCACTGGTAGCTCAACTCTGAATTTAATACACAACACAATTTTCAGGTCAGACCGTTACATAATTTAAATTTTGATATGTAAGGCTGATCGTTACATAATTTAAATTTTGTCATGTAAGGCTGATTCTTACATAATTTAAATTATGATATGTAAGGCTGATTCTTACATAATATAAATCTTGATATGTAAGGCTGATTGTTACATAATATAAATTTTCATACGTAAGGCTGATTCTTACATAGTATAAATTTTGGTATGTAAGGCTGATTGTTACATAATTTAAATTTTGATATATAAGACTGACTGTTACATAATTTAAATTTAATACGTAAGGCTGATTGTTACATAATTCAAATTTTGATATGTAAGGCTGATTCTTACCTAATATAAATCTTGATATGTAAGGCTGATTGTTACATAATATAAATTTTCATACGTAAGGCTGATTCTTACATAGTATAAATTTTGGTATGTAAGGCTGATTGTTACATAATTTAAATTTTGATATATAAGACTGACTGTTACATAATTTAAATTTGATACGTAAGGCTGATTGTTGCATAATTCAAATTTTGATTTGTAAGGCTGATTCTTACATAATATAAATCTTGATATGTAAGGCTGATTGTTACATAATATAAATTTTCATACGTAAGGCTGATTCTTACATAATATAAATTTTGGTATGTAAGGATGATTGTTACATAATTTAAATTTTGATATATAAGACTGACTGTTACATAATTTAAATTTGATACGTAAGGCTGATTGTTACATAATTTAAATTTTGATATGTAAGGCTGTTACATAATTTAAATTTTGATGTATATGAACATTTAAATTATGTAACAGTCAGTCTTAACCTGAAGATTGCGTTGTGCTAGCCGGTGAGGCATAATTTATGAGGATATGCTTGAAAGATAACGTTTAACCCTAGAAGT
Source organism: Acanthosepion pharaonis (assembly GCA_903632075.3). NCBI lineage: Eukaryota > Metazoa > Mollusca > Cephalopoda > Sepiida > Sepiidae > Acanthosepion > Acanthosepion pharaonis. The sequence goes on along the minus strand of CAHIKZ030000436.1, from coordinate 26,471 downwards.
GAAGAAGTTAAAATTGTAGTAGACGCCAAAGCATGTTCCTCGGATTCTGTTCTGCAAAGCAACTGATCTCGGAAATATCCTAAGTTGAACTTACTCCTTCAGTCAGTTATGTGCCATGCGTGATACACGCGTTGGCGATTATGTATCTTTCGATACATGACTGACGAGGCAGATTTTTATCCCGCAATAAGTTGCCATTTGTTTCTGCAATAGACCAGTTGCCATCCAAGACTACAGAACGCGGTCTGTCCTGCTATTTACCCATAGCTACGGGGAGAAGAGGATTCATAACTTTCCCAAGGGTGTTAGCACTTAAAGTCATGGATTACGACTGCTGGAATTCGAACTCAGCTCTCCGATTCCTCAATCCGAGCCGTTATCCATTACTCCACGCCTCTAACTAATTGAATATGAAGGTGATATGTCCCGGAAAGGGATATATTTGTTCGAAGTAGCAAAGTGGTTTTGGACTACTGTAACCGGGTAGGACAATCTAGCAGGTAACCGTAATGGACTAGTCCTCGTCGTAGAGGTAGGCAATAGGCGTAGGCAATAGGCGAAGACAATAGGCGTCGTTCATGTACCTCCACATCAGTCTGTATTTATGACTGGCACCATTACTGTGAGGGGGAACCCAGGTGTATTCATATTCATTATATCAGAAGGGAATGAGGCGGGGTGGTTGGTCTTAGGTAGGAGGGTTAGTGCGTGGAAATGTTAGGACTGTAGCCCATCTTAACATTTGCCATGGAGATAGCGATAGAATAACCAGTGGCTTGCCACGTTCTGTCTGACATTGTTAATGTTTGACGTCTATATAGTTTTGATTGTTTGATGTAAACTTCCAATAGCTTCTATTGTATTTTTTCTTCTTTTATATAAAAAAAACGATATTGTTAATTAATCGGTCACTTGTCTGAACGTTCATTTTGAACGAAACGCGTCACAACACAGCTTTCTGTCTTGTCATTAAATTCACCCAAGCACACAGAGACGCACATTTGACTCTATATTTAGACATACAAAACGGAAAATACAAGTTACGGGCGAACGGCCATATTTTATGTCAGCACCGTCGTTGTAACTGTAAATAGGGCATCCATACACTATTTTCCTACTAACCAATCGTCAATGTTAGTGCTTAAAAGCGTTGGTCCGTTGAGGCAACAGCTGTGATTAGAAATCGGTATCAGTGCGAATTACAAATGGCGTGCAATCGGAATGTTTTGCTTAAAACTGTTTAGAAAAGAGGCAGATGACCTTGGGAAGAAAAGAGAACAAAATGGGAGAAAATGGACTGCAATGAAGGAAAAGAAGAAAGTGTAATTTCGAAAGTAGCTGCTTAGGAAAGCAGAATTGGAAATTTAAGGAGTGGAACAATAAGAATAAAAACGGAACGAAACGGAAAAATCGGAAATGCATGAAGGACAAGGGGAAGAAAGAAAAAAAAGACGCTAAAGGTACGAAGAAAAGAATGAGAAAGAATTAGAAGGAGAAGTAAATAGGATTAAATGAAACTAAAATCAAAAATAGAAAGAGGGGGAAAAAGCGTGTAGAGCACAAGAGAGCACGAAAGAAAGAAAGAAAGAAAGAAAGAAAGAAAGAAAGAAAGAAAGAAAGAAAGAAAAACGTGGAAATGTAAGGCAAAGAAAAGAGAAAGGGAGAAAGTAACAACGTGTATAAGAAAGAAAGAAAGAAAGAAAGAAAGAAAGAAAGAAAGAAAGAAAGAAAGAAAAACGTGGAAATGTAAAAAGGCAAGAGAAAGGGAGAAAGTAACAACGTGTATAAGAAAGAAAGAAAAGAAAGAGAAAGAAAGAAAGAAAGAAAGAAAGAAAAACGTGGAAATGTAAGGCAAAGAAAAGAGAAAAAGAGAAAGTATCAACGTGGTAAAGAAAGAAAGAAAGAAAGAAAGAAAGAAAGAAAGAAAGAAAGAAAGAAAGAAAGAAGACGTGGAAAAAATAAGACAAAGAAAAGAAAAAGAACGTGTAAAAGAAAGAAAGAAAGAAAGAAAGAAAGAAAGAAAGAAAGAAATGGAAGGGAAAGGGAAAGAATATAGTAATAAAAATCTAAGAGGAAAAAGGGAAGAAGGTCGTGGAGGTGAAAAGAACGAAATTAGAAAAGAGAGTGTAAGTAAAGAAATGTTAGAAAGAAAGAGTAACACAAATCATTCATTCTAATCATCCTCAAAAATCAAACACAAGATTGCGAGCGAATGAATTAAATATCGAAAGCAAAAAACAACTGAGACGGAAGATACTGAAGAAGACAAATGAATGAAATAAAATGGCGTCGCTATTGCTAAATGACCACAGATGTCTTTCAATTTGAGCTTCACTTGCATTCAACGGTTTGAAACCTTTTCAACATGGCGGCGCATCCAAGCAGATAAGAAATGCAGTGTTTCGAATAGAAGGCTTCATTAGACATTCATTTTGTTTTCTCTTATTTATTCTTCTTTATCTCTCTTGTCTTTATTATATTTTCTTTTCTTTCTTTTTTTCCTTCGTTTTTCTTTCTGTTATTTCTTTCCTTCTTTCTTTCCTTCTTTCATTCTTTTTCTTATAATATTCTTTTTTTTCTTTCATTCATTCTTTCTTTCTTTTTATGACTTCTTTCTTTCTTTCTTTCTTTTCATAAGTCTTTTCTTTTTCTTTCTTTCGTTCATTATTTCTTCCTTTTTATGACTTCTTTCCTTCTTCCTTTTCTTTTTTCTAATAACTCTTCTTTTTCATTTCATTTTTTATTTCTTTTTATGTCTTTTTTTCTTTCCTTCTTTCTTTATAACGTTTCTTTTTTTCTTTCTTTCGTCCTTCATTCTTCCTTTTTAACACTTCTTTCCTTCTTTCTTTCTTTCTTTCTTTTTCTTGTAACACTTTTCTCTTTTCATTCTTTCGTTCATTCTTTCTTTCTTTTTATGACTTCATTCTTTTTTCTTTCTTTATCTTTTCATGACTTCTTTCCTTTCTTTCCTTCTTTCTTTCTTTCTTTCTTTCTTTTACTTTCCATAATATTTTCCTTTATTTCCTTCTCTGTTCTTTCTATCTATTCTTAACATTTTCCCCTTTTCTTTTTTCCCTCAATTCTCTTCTTTCTCACTTTCTCTTGATTTAATAGCTATTTACCAAAGCTAGCTTCCATTGATTGCTTGATTCGTATTTTACGGCTTATCAACCTTAAATACGTTTAAATTGTAGGAATATTTTGAAGATAAAAATGATTTACTGATATATCTTACTAATTAACCCATAACAGGGGAGAATAAGCAGATTAATACCTTTCCCAAGTGTGTTAGTACGAAAGTAAAGAGAACGAACTCGACTGGAATTAGAAAACGGAAAGCCGATTTCCAAATTCGCGCCGTTACACATTACTCCACCCGCATATCCACGATTACACCACCCGGTATTCCCAAGTGGTCACCCATCTAGGTACTGACGGAGTTCGACGTTGCTTTGAACTCACGACAACTCGGAAGATTCTTATAGACACGTTCGCTATCTCGTCTTTTAAGGTGAAGCAACCGTTTTGACATTTTACAAAATTGCAAATATGGAATAAATGATCATAAAGTAAAGTATGGCTAATGATGTAAATATATATATATATATATATATATATATATATATATATATATATAAATTATATATAAATTAAATTGAAGTCAACCCTCAGAGGCGACAGGCTGTTTCATGCTAGACGCAATTGTCAGGCCGCCTTTATATATATATATATATATATATATATATATATATATATATATATATATAAAAAAGAAAGAAAGAAAAAGAGCAAGATCAAAAGATAGGAAGCAGGGGAGGGGGATGACAAAAGAGAAAAGAACAAAATAAAATAAAAGAGGATATGAAGAAGAGAAAACTCAGTCGCGAAAATCCAGACCCGCAAGTCAGAGGATTTTCCTTTGCATTGCATCGTACCTGTCTTTTAATGTTGCCGGCCCGAAGTTACTTAAATCTTCAGGTCGGGAAGTAATCTGCCTGATTGTCTAATTGTTAAGCAGTCGAGGCTACAATCAATACCATTTTGCTTCGATCTGATGTCTACGCTAAGCTAAATGCAAAATACACAGAGTGCTTACAGACAAACGGAGTTGACTGCGCTTGAACACACGCAGAACAAAGATAGATTCATGCAAATTAGACAGACATATATAATGCTAAATAAGAGACAGACATATCCGCACACAAACACACAGGCACACACAGGCACAGACAGACAGACCCCCCACATACACTTATACATATATATATATAAGAGTGTGTGAAGAAATATAGCTTTAAGATGTGCTATATTTATGGGATGAAGTGCTCAATATCAGAGACTGAGCGGATGTAAATATAAATATAAAAATGAACATTGAAGTCAACAATCAGAGGCGACAGGCTGTTTCATGCTAGACGCAATCGTCAAGCAATATATATATATATATATATATATATATGAAGGGAACATTGAAGTCAACACTCAGAGGCGACAGGCTGTTTCATGTGAGACGCAATCGTTCATGCTAGATATTGCGTCTAGCATGAAACAGTTTGTCGCCTCTGTTGTGTTGACTTCAATGTTCTATATATATATATATATATATATATATATATATATATATATATATGTATATATATATATATATATATATATATATATATATATATATATATGAAGAAATGTAGTCATAAGATGTGCTATATTTATGGCATAAAGTGCTCAGAGATAGAGCGTGTGTAAATATAAAAGTGAACATTCAAGACAACACTTAGAGGCGACAGTCTGTTTTATGGCCTGACGATTGCATCTAGCATGAAACAGACTGTCGCCTCTAGGCATTAACTTCTATTCATTTATATATATATATATATATATATATATATATATATATATATATATATATATATATAGGATTGGTGTATACGGAATAAATTCAAATAGCCAACAAATACTATTCTTAAAAGACTGCAAATATCATTATTTATTCGAAAATTATAAAATAAATTTCATTATAAAAATACCCATTTTTTTCAACACTTCTCGTGTCTTATCAAGTGATGGGGTTGAATTTAGAATAATGAATATATATATATATATATATATAAGCAAGTGTTAATGGATATAAATCCGACAGAATGAAAAAAAATTTTGAAAAAACAGACAAAAATCCTTAAATGTAGTTAAAATGAATGAAATGTCGACGTCTGACGTTTTGGATTAATAAACCTTTTTCAAGACAATATTCATTAAAATCAATTCAGTTCAATACGACAAATACGATGGACATAAAAACAAAAGTCTTATTCAAAACAGATAACATATTGAAAATTTTTTAAAATATTCAGAAAGGTCCGTCTAAAATGAAACGTCAGACGTCACATTTCATCTATTTTACGCTTTCATTTTTGTTTGTTTTTAGACGGAAAATTTTTCTTCATATATATATGTATATATATATATATATATATATATATATATATATATATATATATATAGAAAAATGGATTTAACAAAAGAAGTGTTTCAGACATAATAAAGAGAACGGAAAAATTTACATAAAGGAACATATTCATAAATTGTCTATTCAATTCAAGCAATGAAATAAGGTCATCAATATAATTTCAGAAGATTATAAATCTTAATATATACAATTTTTTTAAAATACTTTTTTTATTAATAAGTTTTATTAAATCAATAAAGGGATAAGTAAAGAAATAAGTAAAATGAATAAAATATAAAATTATATGTATGCATATACATACCCACATATACAAACATATCTAAATATATATATATATATATATATATATATATATATATATATATATATATATATACATGCATGCATATACAACTGCATATATATATATATATATATATATATATATATATATATATATATATATATATATATATATATATATATACAATTATCAAGTGAAAATCTAAATCTACAATATTACACATTCATACACACCCCATCTATATTCATACATAGGCCCCCATATATACAAAGAACCACTTATACAACAAAACATATACACATTCATAAATATATATATATATATATATATATATATACATACACGTATACATATACATACATACATAGTTACATGCACATACAAATATAAACACAAACAATATATACACATAAACGCACCTATACATACAAGTACAAATAGGCACATGAGTGTACGCATAATACACACACACACACACACACACACACACACACACATATATATATATATATATATATATATATATATGTAGTAATCCGTTGATATATAACTCAAGTAAATTCTATTAACAAAATATAAAATATTACATATTGAATATTATATATTAAAACTGATGCCGACATGAAACTAAATGTTTTTATAATAAACAGAGCAATATATATCATAAAATAGGAATTAAAATACCATTATGTAAATAATCATTTACACCTTGTAAAATTAAATTTTCAGGAAGTTTCAAACATTCAACAGAGGCATTGACTTTTTAAAGAATCCCGTAAATTTCATTTTTACTCATTAAAAAGATCATTTGCATAATGGTATCTTCATTCCAATTGCACGATATATATATATATGTATATATATATATATATATATATATATATATATATATATATATATATATATATATATATATATATGGGTATATAGTAATCCGTTGATATATAACTCAAGTAAATTCTATTAACAAAATATAAAATATTACATATTGAATATTATATATTAAAACTGATGCCGACATGAAACTAAATGTTTTTTTTATAATAAACAGAGCAATAAATAAAATAGTTTTTATAAATAATCATTTACACCTTGTAAAATTAAATTTTCATTTCAAACATTCAACAGAAAACTTTTTAAAAATCCCGTAAATTTCATTTTTACTCATTAAAAAAATAATCATTTACATAATGGTATCTGTTCAAATTAAATTTTATATATAAGTTTATATAAACATTCATACATATATATTGAATCCGTTGATATTTTTCAAAAAAATATAAAATATAATATTTATATTTATAAAACTGATTTACCGACATGATACTAAAATGTTTTTATAATAAATAGAGCAATATATATATAAAATATATACCATTATGTAAATAATCATTTACACCTTGTAAAATTAAATTTTCATTTCAAACATTCAACAGAGCATTGACTTTTTTAAAAATCCCGAAATTTCATTTTATATATATATATATATGGCATTCCAATTCGTACGATATATATATATATATATATATATATATATATATATATATATATATAAAAAACAAAACAACTATACATAAATACATATGTATACTCATACATATAAATATATAAGTAAATTTTACACAAAACTAATATATATAAAAATGGCACCTAGTTATGCTAATATCTTTATGCACATTCTAGAAAAGAAGATACTAGACAATTCAGAATATAAACCATCGCATTACTTTAGATATATTGATGACATTTTCTTACTATGGACTCATGGATCAGAAAAATTAAAAATTAAAAACCTTTTTCACTTTCTGCAACAATTTCCACGATACAATTAAATTTACCATGGAACACTCATACACATCCATCCCTTTCTTAGACGTTATGATAAAATTAAACAAACACACTTTCTACCAGTCTATACAACAAACCCACAAACCAACATAAATTCCTGCACTTTAACAACTGTCATCCCTTTAAATTAAAAAAATCTATTGTATACAGCTCATTTCTAAGAATCAAACGCATATGCTCAGACCATTTAGATTTTCTATACAACATTAATAACTTAACAAAACAATTCCTAAAAATGCAAATACCCAATAAAATAATAAAAAAAGCACTAAACAAAACTATCCTGATAAATCGTAACACACTTCTCACATCCAAGAAAAATAAAAAACAACAATCGGATTCCCATGGTTTTAACCACAATCAATATTCAACACACTTATTCACAAATTAAAAAATGATTACAAGAACCTCCAATTAGACAACAAGATCAAAGACATTTTCGATAAACCACCCATAAATGCAATGGAACAATCACCTAACTTATCAGCTATCCTCACCTCTACCAAATATCTAAACAATAGAAACCAAACAGGAAATTACAAATGTAACAAACCTCGTTGCTTAGTTTGCAAACATTTAATAATAGTTAATACATTTTCAGTACCCAACACCAATATCAGGATACAGCCACCTAACCTCACCTGCGATACCCATAACGTAATCTATTATTTATTCTGCAACTTATGTCCTAATAGTGGATATATTGGTGAGTCTGGAAACAATTTTAGATTTCGTTTTAATAACCATAAACAAACAATACGTCAAAACAACCCTTATTCCCCATAGCTAAACACTACAATCAATCAGGACACACATTAGAAAACTGCAAATGTTTATTAATAGATTCCGATTTTACTTCAACATTCACACGCAGAAAAAAAAAACATATTGGATTTTAAAATTAAATACATAAACTAGGGTTGAATAGGGACTTAGGTGTTTTAAATCTTTATAAATATTTCAATAGTTAAGCAATTTTTTTTTTTTTTAGATATAGTAAAAATTGTTTTAAATATTTATGACAGTTAGATTTAAAGTTAGGAATATCCGAACAGTGACGTTGCATATCACGTGACGTCCGCGTCTCGCTAAGGACGCTACTTGCTAACAAACAGTAATTTTAATTTATTTGTAACAAACAGTTATTTCTGATGAAAAATTGAGGACAATTTGAAATATCAAATATATATATATAAATAAATAAATACTTTCATAAAATAAAACATTATAATTTTCAATTTGAAACTTTTTCTATATATATATATATTCAATATTCCAAGTGTACAATTCTTCAAAATAAATGTTAATCGGGAATCTATTATTACCATGTATTATCATTTCTTCGGAAATAAACAATTACCATTGATTTCTAAAGTCTCCAGAATTCATTATATATATATATATATATATATATATATATATGTAAATGATCATATATAAATATATTATGTAAATGATCATTTTCACCTTGTAAAATCAAATTTACGGGATTTTTTCAAACTGTCAATGGATGATAAATTTTTCAAATAAAATAAACAGACAAGGGGAAGAAAAGAAAGGAAAGAAAACAGGGGAGAAAGAAGATGAAGAAAAAAGGAATAAAAGATGGCAAAAGAAACAGGAAGTGGTGTAAATCTTGATATGAGTGGTGGTCAGAGGGGGAAACGAAGAGAGAAAGCAAAGAAAAGGAAAGAAAGCGATGACCTGTTTAATATACCCGGTAGAAACAGACAGTAGACAGATCAAATGAACCATCAGAAATTAATATCCAACCTGTAATTATACCTACCAGCAATAGATTGGTAATATATATATATATATATATATATATATATATATATATATATATATATATATATATATATATATTATCAGTCTGTTCATATGTATCCATCTATCTATCTAATAATCTCTGTTAATAGATATCTATCTATCTATCTTTTCTCAGTCAATTTTCTATCTATCTATCTATCTTTTCTCAGACAATTTTCTATCTATCTATCTATCTATCTATCTTTTCTCAGACAATTTTCTATCTATCTATCTATCTATCTATCTATTTCTGTTTATATCTATCTACCTATTTATCTCTCTGTTCATATCTATCTATCTATCTATCTATCTATCTATCTATCTATCTATCTATGTCTTTTCCTCTCTATCTATCTGCCTATCTCGGTTTATATCTATCTATCTATCCCAAATTGTTCATTCTATCTATCTATCTATCTATCTATCTATCTATCTATCTATCTATGTCTTTTCCTCTCTATCTATCTACCTATCTCTGTTTATATCTAGCTACCTATTTATCTATCTATCTATCTACCTATCTATGTCTTTTTGTATCTATCTATCTATCTATCTTTGCCTTTTCCTATCTACATATCTACCTATCTCTGTTTATATCTCGCTACCTATTTATCTCTCTGCTCATATCTATCTATCTATCTATCTATCTATCTATGTCTTATCTCTCTATCTATCTACCTATCTCTGTTTATATCCTAGCTACTGTTTTATCTATCTATCTATCTATCTATCTATCTATCTATCTATCTACCTACCTATCTATGTCTTTTTCTATCTATCTATCTATCTATCTATCTATCTATCTATCTATCTATCTATCTATCTATCTTTGCCTTTTCCTATCTACATATCTACCTATCTCTGTTTATATCTCGCTACCTATTTATCTCTCTGCTCATATCTATCTATCTATCTATCTATTGTCGTATGCAATCCATTTTCATTGTTTGTTATAATTTATTTAAACGCTTTACTCGTTTTAATTTTATTTGTTTTTTTGAGGTTTTTTTTTTTTTTTTTTTATCCCAAAAATGATTCGTATGGACGTCGCCTTTTTCTCTGAGGACACGGAGATATAAGCCTACATCAAAAAGTTTTCTGAGCTCACCTTGCATTTGTTTATCCGTGAATTTAAAGGGAAAATCGATCCAGCCAAGGAAATAAACTTTAAATGTGACCCAGGTCACCGTTGACGTCAAATCTTTAAATCTCCCACTCATATTTGAACCTCTATTCTGTACGATCCAAAGTTTGGTATCGAAATGCGCACACACTCTCTCACGCACACACAGCCGTTCTTGTGTATACACGAATATACATATCCGAACATATCGGGTCACACGTGTGGGTGAATGTGTTAGTGTCTGCGAACGAAGATGGTCAGAAGATGCTTTGGGTGGGGAAGACCAGTTCAGTTAAAAGAACGAGATTTACTTTAAAAGTAATGACAATCTTTGAAGATGGCGAATGATATTCAGTCATTCACCTGTATGCACACTAAAGAGATGGGGAAGTGCCAGATCGTATCATAGATAACTTTGAAGATATGTCAGGGTGAAATTATCTATCTATCTATCTATCTATCTATCTATCTAGGGGTATGTGCGTGCGTGTGTGTATGTGTGTATTTGCAACTTCCGGACAGTGAGTGAGACAGCATTACGTCAATGAACGAAAATCGACACAGCGATGGGAACAAAGAAGTCTTTATCTCAAATCCTGCTGGATTGAATAATGCCCTCTTAAATGGTTGGATACCTTTTGTTCTATTATAAAGAATATCTCAACTTTATTTCTATGCTTCTCTCTCACTTTCTCTTTATATCTCTCTATCTCTAACTCTCTCGAAATATCCACCTTCCTATATATATATATATATATATATATATATATATATATATATATATATATATATATATATATATATTTTTGCATACGACCGCTCGATCGTATACTACAGATATTTACTCATTCGGCTATATATATATATATATATATATATATATATATATATATATATGTATGTATGTATGTATGTATGTATAACTGAATGGGCAAATATCTGTATGCAAATACATATAAATAGTCTATATTATAAGAAAAAACAGTGCTCAATGAAAATTAACAGAGCTCCTAAAAAACACACACACACACACACACACATATATATATATATATATATATATATATATATATATATATATATATATATATATATATATATAAGTTATATATATAAGTTATTATGTATATTATATATATATAAGTTATTATGTATGTATGTTATATATATATAAGTTATTATGTATGTTACTGGTGGCGCCAAGCCACCGAAACCGTGATATCACCCTGGTCGGCGGTTGATGAAGACAGGGTATCACAAGTGCTAACACACGCTATATATATATATATATATATATATATATATATATATATATAAAAATAAAATATTATAATTTCAGCACTTAAAAATTGCTTCCGAGTTGTGCAATGAATTTAAGATAAGTTATTATGTATGTTGCTTATATACATTATATATATATATATATATATATATATATATATATATATATATATATATATAAGCAGATTTCATTGAATACGACAGACAAGGTGCTTTTATTGAGTTTTTTCTACCATTTCTCATGCGATCTAATAATTATTTTCAGATGATAAATTATATAAAAACTGTCCGAATGTTCTTTTTATCCTAGCGCTTTCGGCTATACATTTAGCCATTTTCAAGAATTAAATATTTTAACTGTTAATTAACAAATAGTTTGTTGCATGTTTGTTTTATAAAATGTTTTCATTTTTCAAAACACGGTCAAGATATTGTGTCCGTGTTCGTAGTTGTTATTATTAAGTGCTCGTTTGTTTGTTTTTAGTAACAAGGCTTCCATTATTTTTATCCTTTTGCATGTAGATGATGCTATTATATTTGTGTTGTCAACAAGTATGTTAGAACAGTGTCCGGTAGGTCTCCATGAATATTTAAATGAGATCTAATTGAGCTATGGTCAGAAAGATGTAGAGTGAGTCTGCGTGTCAAACATGTTGTAGTGTGGCCTATATAATTATTTACGAATTTTGATGGATCAGGAATAGAATTTTTTAATGGGCATTTAAATTGGTAAATAATATTTGCCGTATTTAATTTTGTTCTAGGAGGTGAATTATCATTTTTAACAATTTGTATGTATGGGAAGGATATATAATTTTTTTTATATATCAAAAAAAAATTAGGAAAGTATATAACACTATAGACCACATACTCAAATATATATATTATAAAAAATTAATGTAAATTAAAAATTGCAAATTTCACGACATATCAGTCTTTGCTGTGTCATCAAATTGGGCTGATATTTTACATATTCGTTTTATTAACATTGTAATATCTCTCAATAACAGAAAAAACTTCTGATAGATCATATACGATGAGATTGTGATAGATAGATAGATAGATAGATAGATAGATAGATAGATAGATAGATAGATATGAACAGACTGAAATTAGATAGATAGATAGATAGATAGATAGATAGATAGATAGATAGATAGATAGATAGATAGATAGATAGATACATTTGATCAAAATGGGATAGATAGATAGATAGATAGATATTAACAGACTGACATTAGATAGATAGATAGATAGATAGATAGATAGATAGATAGATAGATAGATAGATTTGATCAAAATGGGATAGATAGATAGATAGATAGATAGATAGATAGATAGATAGATAGATAGATAGATAGATATGAACACAATGAAATTAGATAGATAGATAGATAGATAGATAGATAGATAGATAGATAGATAAGAACAGACTGCGATAGATAGATAGATAGATAGATAGATAGATAGATAGATAGATAGATAGATAGATAGATAGATAGATTTGATCAAAATGAGATAGATAGATAGATAGATAGATAGATAGATAGATAGATAGATAGATAGGAACACTGATAGATAGATAGATAGATAGATAGATAGATAGATAGATAGATAGATAGATAGATAGATAGATAGATATGAACACAATGAAATTAGATAGATAGATAGATAGATAGATAGATAGATAGATAGATAGATAGATAGAATTACAAAGTATAGCGTATACCAGTAATATGCTGCCTTCTTAGGGCATGTATTGAAATTGAATCTACTACCAAAGTTATTACAATCAATTAGCAATGCCCTTTACGACATGTAGCGATCAAAGACGCATATCGTAAATGCGTGTATGCCTTGTGAGTGATTGCACGCTGTTTATGTCTGTATATTCGGATGAAACATGCTCACACATCCAACAATTTATATCAGCCTCAACAACGATTTATATGAACCTCAATGAGCAGAGAATCGGGTGTACAATTACCTTCCATCCGTTCGGTGTAATTTCTAGATCAAAGTAAAACCTGCTAACCCAGCCGAAGGGAGCGGTATCGTGGAAAGATGAGATTCTGTGGAGTTCATTCGGTCTCTATCCATGGCCAGAGAGATAGCGCGCTTCTATTAGCGAGGGAGGGACATCTTCAGATATTTATCAAAAACAGGTACCCCGCCCTCCGTTTTTAATTATTTTGTTTTTGTCTTTATTTGAAAAGGAGACATTGGATAGAAATCACATTGGCCGACTCAAAGATCGAACTGAAATGAAAAAAAAAAGAAAAAAGCCCCCCATGAATAATGAGTCTCGAATTAAATAGCCTTTTTTTAAAAATTGGATTCATAGATTTTTGGAGAAAGTACCTTTATTATTTCGTAAGATGGATGGTAAATGGAAGAAAGGAAAATCAGCTATGGTAACTGCGCAACACGGTAGGACCGGGGAAGCTCAACTAAAATGTATATGTATATCTGTATATGGCGCAGTCTACTAGAAAGGTTCAATCAAGATGGGTTCAGGGGAAAGAAACAGAGAGATCAGCTGGCAAAGCATCTCAAATATCAATCATTATATATATATATATATATATAGAGAGAGAGAGAGAGAAAGAGAGAGAGAAAGAGAGAGAGAAAGAGAGAGAGAGACGGGGGGAGAGGGAGAGAAAGGCAGGAGGACAGACAATGTAAGACAGACAAAACAATAACATGATCATTGGAAAGATAGAAAAAACACTGAGATAGATAGATAGATAGATAGATAGATAGATAGATAGATAGATAGATAGATAACAGACTGGGATAGATAGATAGATAGATAGATAGATAGATAGATAGATAGATAGATAGATAGATAAAGAACAGACTGGTGTAGATAGATAGATAGATAGTAACAGACTGCGATAGATAGATAGATAGATAGATAGATAGATAGATAGATAGATAGATGGATAGATAAATAAAGAACAGGCTGATAGATAGATAGATAGATAGATAGATAGATAGATAGATAGATAGATAGATAGATAGGAATAGGAACACTCTGAGATAGATAGATAGATAGATAGATAGATAGATAGATAGATAGATAGATAGATAGATAGATAACAGACTGAGATAGATAGATAGATAGATAGATAGATAGATAGATAGATAGATAGATAGATAGATAAAGAACAGACTGGTGTAGATAGATAGATAGATAGATAGATAGATAGATAGATAGATAGATAGAAACAGACTGAGATAGATAGATAGATAGATAGATAGATGATAGATAGATAGATAGATATGAACAAAATTAGACAGAACGGAAGAAAAAAAAAGAAAGAACGAAAGAGAGAGAGAGAGAGAGAGAGAGAGAGAGAGAGAGAGAAACCCAGACTAACATAGTTATACACCTTATCAGAAACCAAAAGAAGAGGGAAAGAAGGAGATAAAAAGATAGCGAGATTGATAAAACGTGTATAGATAGAATTTTTTAAAGGAACTTTGATGTTCCAATATGTAACGTTGCCCGGGTAACGGATTTATTTTAGAAAATAAATTTTTCAGGTTTTAAATCTATCAAAAAAAATCCTTCGTCTTCAACCCTATTTTTTTTTTTTACATATAGCTTTTAAAATGAGCTAAATATTTAAAACAAGATAAAATGCTAATGTCGACACCAACCATATTGCTTTCCCAGCAATACTATCGTTATATAAAGATGAATTATTACTGTAGCAGTTGTCCTAGCTAAAATACAGTTGCAGCTAAAGAATATTTTACGTTTCATACGAAAATATATTGCATTCAAATTACAGACTTTAGGGACATTTCCAAATTAAATTTTGAAATAATCATATGAATATGTATATATTTTTCAGAAACAAATTTTGGGTTCCATCATAGATTTCGCAAAATGCATGTCCTAAAAGGAAAAAAAAAAAACAGATCATCGCAGAAGAATGACTTCTTCGTTTAATGAAGAGACGATTTATGAATTTCATATGCCTCAAGAATCCCAGTCAGACGACAAAATAAAATAAGATTTGCAAGGAATCGAAGCATATTGAGATATGTAGAAATGGAAGTAATACGTGTGACGTAGACGTTATGTTAATAGGTTTTGCCGAGCCGGGAAGGACTGGATGTTTCATATAAGATTTACTCACTAGAAATCAATCTGGTCTTCTAAAAGAAAGAGTTTCGAAATTTACGCATCTATTCTATTCAGAAATACGCTAATGTTCAAAATGGTTGGAGGAAAGAAGAAAAACAGAAAACACACAAAAACACACACACAACATATATATATATATATATATATATATATATATATATATATATATGGGGGCGTGTAGAGGAGAAAGTGAAACAGTAAGACAGACAGACAAAAGAATAAAAAAGATCAATGACTAATCTGACATGGGAAGATAGAATCAAACTGAGATAGATAGATAGATAGATAGATAGATAGATAGATAGATATGAACAAAAATAAACAGGAACATACTTAGATAGATATATAGATAGATATATAGATAGGAACACACTACGATAGATAAATAGATACATACATACATGGATATAAACAAAATGAGATAGATAGAAACATACTGAGATTAGATAGATAGATAGATAGATAGATAGATAGATAGATAGATAGATAGATAGATAGATATGAACAAAATTAGACAGGAACATACTGAGATAGATATATAGATTGGAAAAAACTATGATAGATAGATAGATAGATAGATAGATAGATATTAACAACTGAGTTAGACAAATAGATATTTTTTAAATTTCTAAAAACGGCTGATTTTAATCATATTAAGAAATCTCGCACTGAAACATAATTTCCTTTAATAGCTGATTTAAAGTTTAATTCATTTGATTTGAAACAAATATTGTTTACTTTGCTTTAAAATATCACAGAAAAGCATATTTTTACACAGAGGTGTGTGCTTCTATGAGTTGTTGGCACCTTTCTCGATAGACATTTCTTTGAATATATTTTCTGTAAAAATTACTTGAGGAATATAACGTAACCCTCTTTCTACATAATATTTTAACTACTCATTAATCTCAAGAGAATATTTTAATTAATCTGATACTTTATTGAATTTTGGATACTTTGGCTATAAATTACCGTAAATAGTTACCTTTCTTATTTTCTGATAATGTCGTGTGTATAAACACACGAAAAGAAATTAAAATTCTTTTTCAAAATACTGAGGGTCGCTGAATTGTAGTAAGCTTTTCTATTTTTGATTAGTAAATATAGTTTTTAATGAATAACAGTATCACCTAACCGATATAAATTAATACAGAATTTTAAAAGATGTGTAACTTTATTAATTTTCTAATTATTTTTTTAAATTAAAAGAATTCTTGTAAAAATTAAATACCCATCATTTTTTTCTTAACACAATAACGTCGATAGTATAAATTATTCATGACACAACTTAAAAGATTTTGTAATTAATTAATGTCTCAGTTTTATTGCATTTTTTATTTTACGGTTCAAAGCAGAATTCCTGTAGCTGGGTGGCCTGATTAATTATTTAAATTCTCCGAGTACTAGTGCTTATAACTAATATAAAAAATTAAGTCCTATAAAAATGAATTTCTCAAAATTTCATAAAATTAAATAAGTGTGAGGTAACAGGGTGAAAAAATATTTTTAGAAAGATTTTTTAAATAAAAAGCATTTCTAAAATAATTTCTTTGATATATGAATAGATCCAGAAAGTTTCATTAAAATCCGACAATTTTTGTAAGTTTCTCCAAATCAATGTGTTTTTCAACACAAAAAGACGCTAAACTTTCTTACACTAATACTTGTTCCACCGCTGACGCACGAGAAAATTGGATGAAAACAATAATTTAATAATAAAAGAAGTCCTTTGATCTTTTCTCTTAACGATACCATAAAGATTTTTACGATAAAACTTTGTATATATTAAGTTTGAGGATATTTTTCATAATGTTATGCTCTTTTTTGCGTATCTTGTATGTCTGTGTGATGTAAACACGCACACACACACACACACACATATATATATATATATATATATATATATATATATATATATATATATACACACACACAGTGCTGTTCGATAAAAGTGACTAACCTGATTTTTTTACTAAAAATATTTTTTGTCTATTGTTTTTGGGGTTAAAATAATTTTTAATCTTACTAATATAAAGACCCCTTCCTGACCACCTAGGAAAAAAGTTTATTCACCCTAAGGTATTCTATTGATAATTATAAATTTGGATATAACTGAGATTTAGGAAAAAACTCTGTGCAAAAAAAGTGACTCAGATATCGCATTCTAATGATTAAACTGGGAAATTTAAAAAGTTTTTAACAAAATTTTGAAAACTATTTTACAATACACTCAGAACAATATTCTAGAGAATTCTAGAACAGCTTAAATTAATCTAGAGTATTCCAGAATATTCCAGAAAGCTTCATACAGTATAAAAACAACTTGAAATAGCCACTCAAGTCACTAACCAGATGAAAGGCTACAAACACATATCAGAACCATTTAAGGCATCTATTATTGCCCTCTCAAAAGCAGACAAGACTACAAGAGAAATTGCAGAAATTGCTATAACCTCGCAATCAACTGTCTCTCGAGTGCTTAGAGCACATAATGGTGCCACTCTTGCTCCAAGGAAGGACACAAGGGGACGAAAGAAAAAGATTGATGATAGAACTGGCAGGGTAATCAAGAGAGAAGTTGCGAAGAATAGGACTATAACAAGCCAAGAAATTGCAGCCAGTCTAAGCGAAGAGCAAGGTGTTAGTCTTGCCTCTTCAACAGTCCATCGGTGGATGTTAGAACAAGGCTACAACTCTTGTACACGAAGGTTTAAGCCGCTAATAAGCAAAGCCAACAAAGCCAAGAGACTTGAATGGGCTCACTATTACAAAGATTCCACCGTAGAAGACTGGAAGAATGGTCTCTTCTACGATGAAACGAAAGATGAGCTAAATTCAAAGAATAAGGTGAATCACTTTTATCGAACAGCACTATATATATATATATATATATATATGATGAGATCAACTCCATTTTTTAGATACTATTATATGTCATAAAAACTGGGATATATATAAAGAGAGTTCCAATAACTTATACCGATTTTAAATGTGGTTTAAGTTTAAGCGTCTAATGATTTTTTTTCTTTTTCTTTCAGATTTGGCAGATATTTGGGCGATATTATTTTTCACTCATAATTGCCATGACTTAAATAACATAATCCAATACAGAAATAAATAAATTTCCACCAATGACACTGATTTATTTACTGTTGACTTTGATCCCTCTTAATGAAACACCTTTATGGATAATCCCTCTTAATGAAGCACCCTTATGGATTATCCGTAATGCTCTGTAAATTTACATCGAGCACTACTTTGTAAAAATAAAAATACCTATAAGAACACCGGATTATATATCTTACTGTTCTTTCTTTTTATTTATATACATATATATATATATATATATATATATATATGCTCGACTCTCCCGTCAAATTCGACGTATTAGGGTCAAGCATATCAGTTCTTAAGAACCAACAGACCGACTCCAGCACGTAATATTTGTTCATATTGGTGAAGACTATGTGCAGAACCATGCACATCATTTGAAGGGCTGAATACAGAGACCTAGTGCACGACGTGCCACAAGCCCCCCAACGATCCTCCTCAGATTTTGAATTCGGAGTTATCCTTCTCCTAGACCAATTACCAACCAAGGCTATAGAAACCAGCCAATCCAATCCAATAACTGGAGGGAGATGAAGACTCCCATGTCTATTAGCAAGTAAATGACTAGAATTCGAACTCGGCTCCCGGATTCCTCAATCCAAGACGCTAACCATTACTCTAGCGTGCCTCCTCAATATATATATACATCTATATATATACGGGTATGCATATATACTGCTACTGTTTTTTTTTTCAAATACACCAACTATATATATATATATATATATATATATATACGTGTGTGTGTGTGCATGTAACACTTATAATTATATATATGCATATAACAATGAAAATTATATATATGTGTGTGTGTGCATGTGTGTGTGTGTATGTGTGATAAAATATTGTTTTAAGTTATGCTATATTCATGGGTTAAAGTGCTCAATATCAGAGATAGAGTGTATTGGGATGACGATCTTATATATATATCTTATATATATATATATATATATATATATATATATATATATATATATATATATATAAGTCCATAGGCATTATTTCTGGTTTAGTCCATACTATTTTAACTCTGATCCTAGGGATGAATAAGCTGTCTGCAAGATGAGTCCCAAGAATGCTGACACCAGAGCAGGGACCAAAAAGGGTTGACAAGGACACTTCTGACTTGCTTCCAGGCTGACCCTGAGGATTTCCAATGCTGATTAGTAACTCAAGATGAAACCTGAGCTTACCACTTCAAACCTGAATCAAAGATTCAAAGCAAAGATTGGAAATAAACTATTTCTTCACTCCTGAAGAAGTTCAAGTAGGCAGCATCTGTTAGCAAAGTGATGCCTTCTGGTTCTTGGGGATTCCAAAGGCATAATCATGATAGATGACCTGGAAAAAGGAAAAACTATTACTGGACAGTACTGTGCACCAGAATTAAGAAAACTAAAAGCAGCAATAAAGTTAAAACGCTGTGGGAAGCTGAGTGCAAGAAGTGTGTGCTTGCTCCATGATAATGCACCTGTTCATACTGCTCAGGTTGCAGTAGCTAAAGCAGCCAGCTGTGGCTTTGAATTGCTATCTCACACCCCCCTTACTCACCAGACTTAGCTCCATCTGACTTCTTTTTGTTTCCTAAACTCAAATCACACCTGGGTGGTGGTCACCATTTTGGAAATGATCATATGTGCTGTGACAAAGTTTTTACAGAACCAGTACGCTACCTTCTGTAATGGGATTGCAATGCTTAAACATCACTGAATCAAGGGCAATGATGTCAGGGGGGGGACTATATTGAAAAATAGTGAAGAACTGTCTTGTTTCTCCAACTCCTTCTGAATGAGGCTGAGAACTTTTTGAATGACCCCTGTAGGTGTCATATTGAGAGAAATGAGAATGTGAGCTCAAGTTGTTGAGTTGATTGCATTCACCTAAACTCAAATCACATCTGGGTGGTCGCCATTTTGGAAACAGTGATAAGATCATATGGTGGGTCTTTTGAAGGATCAGGCTACCAGCTTCTTCCATGTTGGCATTGCAATGCGTTAACATCGTTGAACCAAATGCATTGATGTCAAGGGCGGCTATAGTGAAAAAATAGTTGAAAAGCGGTCTTGTTTCTCCAACTCCTTCTGGGTGTGACTGAGAACTTTTTGAACGCCCCTCGTACTCTGTACGTCTTAGATGCCAAGTTGAAGGTAAGTAATACAAGAAGCTGCGTCGTACCATGTATATTTACCAGGCTTCGCCACCAATGCTGGACGTGACACAAGGTTGTTTTAATGTGGGGAGCGTCAAGCGCAGATTTATGTATATAGGTCAAGGACAAAAAAATGTTTTTTTTTATTTCCCAGCCCCCGCGAATATTGTCACGCTGGCATTGGTAATTACACCGACCCAACCGTTTTACAGCGAAGAGAAAGAAAGGGTGGAATCTCCGGGACTGAGAAATTTTTCCCATCGAAAACGATGGCTCCATTGACAGCGCAGGAGGCAATAACAATGCCTCAGTAAAACTTCAGTGTGTCGTGCCATTCGGTTTTGTACCAGTCAAAAATACGTTGGAAATATGAAGAACGTGAGGACGACCATTCGTAAATGCACGATTTTAATATTAGCTGTCGATCTTAAAACATGGTTCTTAATTTATAAGTTTCAAAATGCAATTCGCTCAGACATCACGTTCGGCATTTTTCCTTCCACATTGACGCATCTCGACAACTGCCATCTTTCTTTCTTTTTTTTTTATCATCTTTCTGTCTTCCGGCAGCATCAACTCCAACCTCCTGGGCAAACGGATGCAAAAGTAATTACAATCATTTCCAGTGAATTTATCATTGGTGGACACAAGACTTAATTAATTGTGTTAGCTTTTTGCTGCAAGCGATAAAGAGACAAATTTAGAGAGCTATAATGCGCGGTTCGAGAAAGAAAACACAGTTGCTGATCGCTCAGTTAATTGTGGTTATCTCCCCTTTCACAATGTCGCATTAAGCGGGCATAACATACACTCCCTCGTTTCAACAAATACTAGTAATCTACGATAATCAATATATATATATATATATATATATATATATATATATATATATATATATATATATATATATATATGGACTCTCTCTCCCATCGGCTTCGACATATGAGGATCTGACAGCTTATTGATTCAGTTATGAAATTTAGTGCGATAATCTTAAGTGGCATTTAAGACCCGCTAGTGATTTACAAAGGAGGCCAGATATGGAGCAAGTGTGAGAATTGTGAGATGAGATCACTGTTAGATTGGCTGACCTTTTAGATCACACACACACACACACACACACACACACACACACACACACACACACACACACACACACACACACACACACACACATATATATATATATATATATATATATATATATATATATATATATATCGATTACCGTAGACACATTGTCAACCGTTTTGCATTTAAAAGCATAATGAAAAAAGTTACGGTAATGGATAACAACGCACAACTTGTATAAATACTTGTATTAATAAACAACATAAAGTTTTGTACTACTTGCACCCCTGAAGATGATCTTGGAGGAAGATCGAAAGTACTTGGGAAATGAAAATAAATGAAATTTAAACAGCAATAAGACATTACTCTCATCCTTTAACATCAATTCATGGAAGGTTATTCATGAGTAAGGATTTTGTTAAAAATTAGC
The DNA here is from genome assembly GCA_903632075.3 of Acanthosepion pharaonis. Classification (NCBI taxonomy): domain Eukaryota; kingdom Metazoa; phylum Mollusca; class Cephalopoda; order Sepiida; family Sepiidae; genus Acanthosepion; species Acanthosepion pharaonis. Next base: position 3,740 of record CAHIKZ030000436.1, on the reverse strand, counting down.
AAACATAATATCATAATATCTGTAATTTATTCAATATATATATATATATATATATATATATATGGAATAATAATCTCTTTTATATATATATATATATATATATATATATATATGAATAATTCTCCCTCTTTCTCGATATATATATATATATATATATATATATATATATATATATATATATATATACATATATATATATATATATATATATATATATATATATATATATATGTATGTATGTATGTATGTATGTATATATATATAGGAATAATTCTGCTAGAAATTATAAGACTTGATATTAGTTCCAAAGCATGCGAAGAAATTCGTGACGAATGAGCAGAGGAAGAAAATTATTATGTCTGCTACCAAAATCGGGACCTACTATCAATCTAGAATTTTATTTAGAACTCGATTGTCGACTAGCGAGAAATAGATGAAGTATTTGCTAAATGACAAACCCTTAATCTTAATCTGCATAAGATCAATGGGATTATCAATATTTTTCTACGCTAATCGTCGAGTCAATGAAGAAAATTAATATTCGTATTTCCCAACAGAAATTGAAAACTGATCTCTTAGTTATGAGGAAATCCCATGCTCTACGAAGAAAATTGACTGGGATTTTATTTATACAGAATTCTACTACCAAGTTCTGAGAAAACTATGGATTCCTCACAGAATTCCCCGTAATTTTCCAAACGAGTGATTTCTTGAAATTTTCTGCAAGATTTAACAGTAGCTTGGGGAGAAGAAGAAGAAGAAGAAGAAGAAGAAGAAGAAGAAGAAGAAGAAGAAGAAGAAGAGGAGGAGGTGCTTCTTCCGTGAATTTCTCTCTGTCGGGTCCAGTCGTTGTGTTTTTACTTAAATCGATTATCTTTGATTGTTTATCAGAGAAACGCAAATAAAAATCACCAAAAAAATTAGCCAAAGGTCTAAGAATGGCAGCAGGGACAGACAATATGAGAACCAAGCCGAAACTAAAGTTGACATAAAATAAAAGTCAAAATATAAAAAAAGGAAAAAAAAAGTGCCAGCTCTGACCGATCGACTTCAGAGACGAAAGTCGAAATCAACGAAATCAAAAAAAAAAAGAAGGGAAGTGGTAGCAGTTTTAAATAGCACTAAGTCTCGCTTTGTTTTTATTTTTTTTCTATTTCAACTCTCGTATTTTCTCGTTTATATGTTTTCGCCTTAATTTTGCTTGCTTCATGTTTATTATTTTGTTAAAGTTTTCCTTCTGATTTTGGCATTGATGTGCACATGAGGATTATTACGCAAGGTACCTCTTTAGCTATTTAAATATCCGTGTTTTGTCGTGAAGGTGCCAGCAGTACATTGTCATATGAAAAAGATTACCATCAATACGCTTAAAAAAATTAAATAAAAAAATATTACCAGAATACATTTTTTGTAAAACAAATTACTAATACTCCCAAGACAATTAAATTTCGGCATTAAATGACCCATGAGGAGTTGATATGCCATTAAACAAACAAAACAATCAAAAAAGAAACTGAGCAAGTTTAGAGAATCTGAGAAAGATTTTCGTTTATAAATCACTATTCAACAGGATCGAGTCATCGAAGTATATCATGGCCGAGCCAGTTTAAAGCGAGCGGTTTCTAACGATCGTTTCCTATGTCAAATTGGATTCAGGTTCGAATCTTTCCGGATAGCGTTTATACTTTTTTAAATAAGATTTCTCGAATATTCAAGCCGTTAGGAATATAGCCGTCCCATTTATTTATTAAACAGTATATTTATCTATTTTCGTCCACCGGCCTGAGTAAGATAGAAAACACGATGCAAAACGAACTGCATGTATTTCAAAATTGCTTGTGTTGGAATTAACGCATCTTTTCTTAGAGCCAACATGTCTAGAGTAATTGGTGGTGACTAACAGCATGCAATAAACAAAAACCTTCTGTGAGCAGACGACGAAAGCAAGAGGTTTAGAATTGTATAGTGTGACGTTAGTTTCCTGATGGACGATGACAAATCTATACGTACCCTAGTCAATACGAACAGTACGACTCGCAACTGCTAATGAAAAGGTTACACAAGCGGGCGATCTGATTAAAAACAGTTTGTTTTCTTTTTGTCTATTTTGTTTAGCGTTTGTATTTCCTGGTTTGCTGTTATTGTTTTAAGAGACTTCTTCTATTTTTCTACTCTACCTCTACCCCGCTGTTGGCTGAAAAGCTTAGCTTGTTAGGTCTGAAACAAACAAGAGGAGAGCGAAAATGCGAAAAAGGAAATAAGCAGAACAAACATTGATAATTTCGGTAACTTTGGCAAGGCAATTACGGCGCATGCGCAGAAGTATTTATAGTTGTTTGCGTCTATTTAGAGCGAAATACAGTTCAATGAATTATGGCGTTAGAAAGAAATACACGCCTGTTTTTATTTCCCCTTTTTTTGTTTACAAAGTTTTCATTTACACATATTGGATCTCCTTCTAACATTTATATATGCTTCATCCAGAAAGAAATATTCCCAGAAAGAAATTTAACATTCATGAGAGATTTGGTTATTTTCCAATTATAGCAGACGATAAAGGCGAAGGTGTGAATGTGTGTAACCAAATACTAAATTCACAACTCTTTGAATAAATTCACTTTTTGGATTAGTCAACCAACACTTTTATCCACTGAGTCAAGTGTCGTTGAGTCCCCACAGCAGAGAGAATAAAATCTTGGTGAGCTGAGTTACTAAAATGAATTAATTGAAACTGAAATATCCGCCAAAACAGGCATGGCACGTGGAAGTAGAACAATCTACCCGCGTGAGCTAAATAAAGGGTTCGGTTCGAAATTCCAACGTATATCACCTGAAGAAGGCCGGAGCGTAAAACGGCCGAAACGCCGTGAATATGGCAATAAAATGAGGACAACGATCCGAACTATGTAAATAGTGTAAATAATTAGAGTACATCATCTCAGAAATATAGACAGATCCTGAAGAAGGCCGGAGCGTACAACGGCCGAAACGTCGTGAATATGGCAATAAAGAAGAGGTCATAAATCCGAACGATGTAAATACTGCAAATAGTTACAGTACCTCATCTCAGAAATATAGACAGATCCTGAAGAAGGCCGGAGCGTACAACGGCCGAAACGTCGTGAATATGACAATAAAGAAGCGGTCAAAAATCCGAACGATGTAAATACTGCAAATAGTTACAGTACCTCATCTCAGAAATATAGACAGATTCTGAAAAAGGCCGGAGCGTACAACGGCCGAAACGTCGTGAATATGGCAGTAAACATGAGGACAAGAATCCGAGCGATGTTAATTGTGTAAATAGTTAATGTCAGAAATATAGACAGATCCTGACGAAGGCCGGAGTATACAACGGCCGAAACGTCGTGAATATGGTGATAAAGATAAGGACAACAGGTCCGAATTATGTAAATAGTGTACATAGCTGAAATACTTCACTTCAGAAATACAGTCCGTTCCTGAAGAAGGCCGGAGCGTACAATGACCGAAACGTCGTGAATATGGCAATAAAGATGAGGACAACAATTCGAACGATGTAAATAGTGCAAATAGTCATATCTCAGAAATATAGACAGACATTCAAAAACCAAGTTATTAACATTTATCATTACTAAGTTGATCTGCAATTCCCATCAGTCACGATAAATAGTTTGTAATCTCAAAGAGGCTTCTTGCTTTGAGCGCCTATTGGTACTAAAGTTCCTCCAAGACTTCAAGTGGAACTCATATATACGATC
>CAHIKZ030000435.1:4582500-4586607 GCA_903632075.3 Acanthosepion pharaonis | reverse complement strand
TCGTGTTGTAGCCCAGAAAAGGGTTACTGAATGAGGAATAACCAAAAAAGAAGTCGGAAATGAAATGGTAATCTTTATAACATCAACAAAATGCAATACTCGCCAGAGGCGTGAAGTAGGTAAACCACTGCTATTGGTGGACTACGTAGACATCATATTACCCCCACTTACAATAGTATCCAACGTATTTATGAGTTATTGGGACATATCCATTAGTGTTCATAGGTACAGTATATAACAAATAACAATGAAGCAATGTGCGCAAGAGACGGAGAGAGATAGGGAAAAGGAAGAGACATAAGAGGGGAGGTCAGTGCGGGTGAGTAGAGGAGTATACCAGTGAGAGTGGGTGACTGAAAGAGAGGAATTGATGGAGGAGAAAAGGGAAAGGTATTACGGAAAAGTTATAAATCGTTGGAAAAGAGAGAGAGAGAGAGAGAGACAGACAGACAGACAGACAGAGACAGAGACAGACAGACAGACAGAGAGAGACAGAGACAGACAGACAGACAGAGACAGAGAGAGAGAGAGAGAGAAACAAAATGAAACAGAAGGGAGAGTAACGGGAGTCTCTTATATAGATTGCCAATTTGAAAGCACCATAGTTTACTAGAAGGAAAACGCGTCCTGGGTAAGACGATAAACAGCGTCCAGCAGCAAGGCCTCTGATCAGGAGGTTTTGAGGAGCGTGGACCCACCTCTTAATTGCTGGTGTTCCCATGTCCACCCTGACCCAGGGTGGTAGCACCTTTCAGGGTCACAGCAATGTTTAATCCCCAAACTGGGGTCAAAACTCTATGAAAGTGTAAAAATAGGTTTTAATACGAGCAATATATTTTTGTAAAAAGATTATTACCAGCAATATTTATTTGAAGAAAAAATTTTTTACCAGCAATAGATTATTACCAGCAATACAATTTTGAAGGAAGAAATATTACTAGCAATACATTTTTTTTAAGATTACCAACAATAAACATAAGAGGCGAGAATGGGTGACTGAAAAAGAGGAAGTGAAAAAGAAGTGTGATGGAGTAAAGAGGGTAAAGTAGAAAAAGGATTTAAGTAAAATGATTAATCGTTGGGGTGGGGAGAGAGAGAGAGAGAAAGAAAGAAAGTGAGAGATACTGAGAGAGAAAGAAACAACGTGTGAGGCAAGGGAGAGTAACGGGAGTGTCTTATATAGATTGCCAATGTAAAATAACCATAGTTTACAAGAGGGAAAGCCAGATGAACGTAGATGAAAGTGAATAAAAAAAGAGCGCTGAGGTAGAACACAAAGAAAAAGATGATGGAATTAGAGAAAAATCATGAAAATGAAAAGACGTCCGGTGATTGGTTGGAAAACATTTAATAAAAATAGAGATAGGACCCCCCCCCACACACACCAAAAAAAAAAACACGTTGCCAAGAGGCTTAAAATACAGAGTGTATAATGAATTTATCATACTAAATTTGACGTACGGTTGCAAAACTTAAATTAAAAAAAATGGACACAGCTCACTTTTGAGAAAAATGCTAGGGTTAAGTCTTATGAGATAGAAAGCGGTCAACATGTATCAAAGGACAGATCATGCTATAGATCTATTAAGCGACAGACTGTAGATAGACACGACATATAGGAAAAGGAAAGAAGAAAAGTTTCCTTGAATGGCGTCCAAACAAATGACTAACGCAGTAAAATACAAGATACGATGGAGAGATGAGATAGTAAGTGGTAAGCCATGGTAGAAAATAAAACAATCAGTGTTATCATGAAAAGTGAGCACACAATGTTTGCTCCGACTGATATATATATATATATATATATATATATATATATATATATATATATATATATATATATATATATATATACGGAAGAGGTTATAGTAGTTCCAACGAAAGAAAAGTGTGTATATTAAAAAGTAGAGAGATACCGCAAACGTTTTTGGTTGTAATGTGGATGTCTTTTTTTTAAAAAAATATTTTGCCTTATTTTCCATAATTTTACTACACGTGTTTCTGGTCTTGCGACCGTCTTCTACATATTAAAAATAATTAATTTTTTTTCTCCTTTATTTTTTCGATGTTAAATATTCTCAATATGAGTCATTGCGTTAGTAATCCGAATGTCTTGCTTGAACTCGTGTAGTAAAATTATGGAAAATAAAGCATAATATTTAAAAAAAATATCCACATTACAACCAAAAACGTTCGCGGTATCTCTCTTCTTTTTAATATATATCAACCTGTGGTATGGTTTTCAGGCTCTTTCCAAAGGTGTCGCACACAGGTTCGTCTCCCTCCAGACCGAAATATCCTTACTGACGAAGCAAGCGTGGTGAGATTCGAACCCGGGTCTCATGCTAAGAAAGCAAACGTTCTAACCAATCGGCCACGCGCCCATTGCAAGCGAATTTAAGTTGGGGGAACACTTTCGCTGTGCTAGCACGAAATCAACGTGATCGAGGGTTTGAGTGTGCGGGCTTTGTCCAAACTGTTGATCTCGCTAGATAACACGCTCTCTCTCAGAAACTGTAACTAAGGTCTACTCAGCATAGTCGCAGTATAAACCACATGTGGGATCTGTGGGTGTTGAACAAACATAAATGTGCCTGAGCGAGCGTCTGCAATAGGGATTGGCTAGCCGCTTTACTAGATGGGTATCCTCGAATACGAGTAGCCATCTATTATATATATATATATATATATATATAATATATATATATATATATATATATATATATATATATATATCAGGAGAGATTATTGTTGTTCTAACGAGAGAAAAGTGTATAATTTAAATATAGAAAAACTGCAAAACGATTATTATGCGGATTTTTTTAATTATATTTATTCTATATATTTTGCTACACGTGTTTTGTGTCTTGTGACTTTCCCCAGGCGAAGAATGGTTTTTTCCACATATTATTTAAAGGAATGACTTTTTCTGCCTATGTTAAATGTTTTAACTATTATCTTTTGTCTAGAGTAGTAGTCATCTGAATCCATCTTGGACTTGCTATTTTTTCGGCCAATCCAATATAGATTCAGATTACTACTACACACCAAAAACAATGTCCTCTCTTTAATATATATATATATATATATATATATATATATATATATATATATATATATATATATATATATATAGTTTATGAAAAACTAGGTAATCTGTATGGGTAAACCGAAGGAGGATATAATCCAGAGAGCTCAATGTAAATCCAGAGCAAATAATTTAAATAAAAAACAGACCACTTTAAGTTTCCATGTAATACATTATTTCACCACAGCCCTTTTAAAAAGACTTGCGGATCATCAGACTTTACTTCCAAAAACAAAAATGAAAAGAAAATTTTACACATTTTTTGACGGGCCGTATTAAACATATGTAAATTAACGAAGTGAGGAAGTGAGGGGGATAAGACATGAGTGAGTTACCAGATATTGACACATTTAAACGGTTAACTTAACGGAAATGTTATATATATATATATATATATATATATATATATATATATATATATATATATATATATATATATATATATACATAAGTGTTTTATATATATATATATATATATATATATATAAGTGTTATATATAATATGAATGATAGAGGAAAGGATGGGGAGAAGGATAGTGGATAGATCAAGGCAACAGGAGATGTTTATTGACATTACATTGGAATAATTGGAGATTAAAACTATCAGGGAAACAGGAAAAGGGAAGGGAGTTCCTCAGGCGAGTGGTGCGAGACATGAAGCTTTTGGAGTAGAAGAGGTGGCTATATTCAACAGTTTCAACAGTAAAAGGATGAGAGCGGGATGCCAGCCTCGTAGGACGCTTGAATTTGCGAAGTCTTGGAACTAGGAATTACCATTACCGGCAGGTCTGTGAGAGAGTGACTGCAGATCAGATCCATTTGCATTGCATATCCGTCTTTGGATCTTATCAAGAACCCCGAGGTAAACAGAAGGTGCTCCAGGCCCTATATAGCAGCAATACTCCATGCAAGGGCGAATGGTTGATTTGTAGATTTGAAGGATCGATTCCGGGGAGAAAAATTTCCTGATTAGAAGCTGTATCCTATACGGAACCGTCATTTAGCTCGACGTGCCTTTA
>CAHIKZ030000435.1:4465000-4577500 GCA_903632075.3 Acanthosepion pharaonis | reverse complement strand
ACAGCATGACCTGACCCTTTTGATATATAATTGATGCAATACTTGATTGAATGAATTGATGAGCAGATTTCGACATTGATATGACAGTTGAATTGTTTTAAATATGTATTCTGAGGCAGAAACCACTGACTAGTGATTTCTTGCTCAACTTGACGTTCATATTGACTCATTTTAATCGTGCCGATGTAAACTTTATTTTCTGGCTTTTTCCTTCTATACTTTGGATAGAAGCCATTCCATTATTCAAATTTAAATTTAATTTAAATCAAAAGGAGAACAAATTTCAGTGTCGTGGCGGGTGTCTCTCGGGGAACCGCTTTAATCGAAATGAAATATACTTATCCAAGTACCCTGGGTAATGTAGTTCCAGGATATATATGTGTCATATAGGAAGAAAATGAGTAACTACCGACAAGGTTCGTGCTTGACACTCTGAACTTATGAATATATATTTTCCGCCAGGTGTATAAATAGCGTTGTCAGGCTACTGACTGCAGTGATTATTGAGTGATTATTGAGTAGAACTATCCAGTCGAATTAGTGTGAATATTTGTGCATCGATGATTTGGGTTTTGATTTAGGATTTACGGGACGTTAAGCCGAGCCGCGCTACTAACAAGGTATTCACTGAAATGATTAATTATCTTTGGTTGAGTTTTACTTCTTTGTTCTTGTTAAGTATTTATTTGAGGTTCTAATTAAATATTGTTTTATCTTAACATTGAAGTCTTGAGCTATACTTAATTATAATGATAACTTAATTATTTTCGAATTTGAATGTTAATGCTAGTTTTGTGACCGTTAATAATTAAGTAAAACTAAAAACTAACATAACATTCAAATTCGATTTCTGAATCAGTTAAAATTTAAAAATCATTACATGATATTTATCTTGCACAGGTTTTTAATAAGGGTGTGTAGCCGAGTAATTACGAACCATAAGACCCGCGTTCGAATCTCACCATCAGTAGTGATTTCTTGTTGATATCGACCTGGGAAGACAATTCCAGTGACTGAAAACCGCACCTTGAATTGACTCAAACCTTGTGAGTGAAAAAAAAATAAATAAATAAAAAAAGAAAAAAGAAAAAGAAACTCATATGATTCCATTGCTAAAGATGCTGGAAAAATGGTCCGCTTGTTCCATCGCTTCACAATGTAACTGATTCATTCTACCAAACATTATCTTTACAAGAATCAGGCGAGGCTAAAAATGAAGCATTGCTTGTATTTTCTGTGCTCTCGTTGCTTAGTTCTTATTTTCTAACCTTGATATAATTATTTACACTATTTACATTTTTCGGGCTGTTGTTCTCATCTTTGTTGTCATATTCACGACGTTTCGGACGTTGTACAATCCGGCCTTCTTCAGTCGATTGGAATTTATTTCGCCCACCGGGTTAGATTGTTCTAGATCCAATTCTGTATATCTCAGTTTCAGTCTCAGTAACTCAACAAGTTTTTTTTTGTTCACCTCTGTGATCACAACTCACAACTCTTTGGGTCGAATCATTGGATTCCTTCAGCCAACGATTTGATCCACTAGGCCAAGTGTTCTTGGAGACATCATTGTATGAAGTTTTGGGACATATAAACCTTATGTCTCAGTAACTATTTTTTTTACCAGAGCTCATATTACAATTTGTTGTTGTTAGTGTTTTTCTCTAGCATTTTTATATTACTGCATCATGTCTATCTTTGGCTGGCTTAGGAGATTGTTATGACATAGCATATTCTATAATTTCCCAAATTTTCGTATTTTCCAGTGTTCTCTTTTATATTTGATATAATTGATATAATTTAAAATATTTTGAAATAATTTGATATGTGTTTTGTAACCTAAAAAGGGTTACTGAGTGAGGAATAACCAAAACGAAGGTGGGAAATGAAATGGTAATCTTTATAACATCAACAAAATACAATACTCGCTAGCGGCGTGACGTAGGTAAACCACTGCTAGTGGTGGACTACTTATACAGCATATGACCCCCACCCCACTTACAATAGTCTCCAAGGTATTTATGAGGATTTGGACATACCCATTAGTGTTCATAGGTATGGTATATAACAGGTCGGAAATGACATTCTATTTAATTCTTGTTAAGTTTAGAGATCTTAGGTCGTGTTGTAACCTAGAAAGGGTTACTGAATAAAGAATAACCAAAAAAGAAGTCGGAAATGAAATGGTAATCTTTATAACATCAACAAAATGCAATACTCGCCAGCGGCGTGAAGTAGGTAAACCACTGCTAATGGTGGACTACTTAGACAGCATATTGTCCCCACTTACAATAGTGTCCAACATATTTATGGGAATTTGGACATAGACATTAGTGTTCATAGGTGCGGTATATAACAAGTTGATACAATTTAAAATACTTTACGCGGTTTCGTGAGGGACGGTTTATTCTTTAGCCTGCTGCCATTTTTTCCTACTGATGCAACATCGCAAGACTGTCGCTCTCTATCGTTATTTCCATGGCAAAATTTCTGATTAGATCCATTCTTTCGTGTCACCAGTCAAACCTTTACAGCTAAGAAAAGCCATGCTACGTAGATGGAGTCGAATAACATTCATTCCCCCTCCCCATAATCGAAATTGAAGAAGAAATAACCATTTGAAACAGATGTTTTCCAAGAAATGCTACTTTATGGAACAAACTCTTCCATGGTTGCTCCTTAAACATTACAGTTTTAACCACTTCAAATTAAGGGTCGGTAATTATTTATCCTCATAATATTTACTTCCTACCACCTCTTCTTTCATTCATAGCACGTGTCGTATTCACCATTACCATTTTAACAATAATCCTCTACCTTGAATGGTTCTCGAGGTTTGTACCGCATGAACTTTAATATATATGATTCCATTTAAGGACACATTTACAATCTAGATTAATCGATCAAACATCATTGCCGACGTAACATCAAAGGGTGTACGTCGTCGTCAATGATGTCCAGTTTGGTGGGACGCGACAAATTACCTTCCAGAGAAATAAATGAAAATATTCAGTGTTTTCTAGTAGAAAGTTGTCCGAAATCATCGCAGTGCATCATGTGCCATGCATTTTTAAAGATAACGTCACATATTGTTATTCAGTTTATTTAGGAGAAATGTAGATTCAGCGAGCAGCTTAATTCTTAGGTCCGACAATCGCTTGTCCATTGAGGACGATAGACAATGGTTTGCACGCGTGCTCTAACTGGCATGTGGCTATATATCCCCATACACAAAGATGGCCGATGTACTGTGTGTTGTGAAGCAATTTTCTTTTACAGTGACAAGCACTTTCTGCAATTTGTGCCAAAATAACTATTTTGTTTGTTCGTATTTAGAAGGAAAACTGCTTCTTTCGGGAAGAATTGAGCCTACCCTGCACCCTGACCCTAGACATTATTTTTTGTCGGTGTCAGATTATCAGAAATAATCAAAAGAGAAGCAAAAAATATTCCCGTGAAAAAAGCCCAAATGAATTATATATCAGTTAAATGTTATTTGACAAAAGACAGGTAGGTGATAATTTCACCGTATCTCAGAGAATTCTATCGATAAAAAAACAACAAAAAACAAAACCGACATAGAGCTGGAATACTACTATTATTTTCTATATAGCTTTATGTTAATTGTCTCATTTGCATGCTCATGAATATTAATGCTAATATTACTGTTGTGGGGCTCTCCCATTTTTACATAAGATGGACTCGTCCAAAGTATACTTATACTGACAGAGAGAATACCTGCTGCTGAGATACGTGGAGATAGGTTGAGAGATACGGAGACAGACACAGGGTGTTCTCAGAGAGTTATACAAGAGTCCAGAGAGAGAGAGAGATGATTACGGCTTTACTTACAGAGATTTGTTCATATACTTTCTACTAACTCGCATTCCTGGACTACTAATCTTCACTTCAAGTCTGTATTCTTACGTTTAATACACTTATTTTTCTATCTCAATTACTGGCGTTGTTTATTTATTTGTGCAGGATTCCATTCACGCAATTCACAACAATTATAGAATTACAATCGTTAAAAATCATTCACTTTTACCTGATTGCACTGCAAGCTCAATTAAATGGGCATAATAAAAAGTTTTCAAGAAAAATGACTTTTAAATTATACATAATTTATCTGTTTCCGTGACAAATGTTTACTTCAGACAAAGAAGACGTGTAAGCAATAAATTCAACATATTTCCTGCCAATGATGGGATAAATGCGTAAACAAGAAATACAAATAAAGTTGAGACACTTGTGGCTTTTAAGCGTATCGCTTTAGCACTTAATTTTATTTGCAAATTTATGAATATTAATTACAACCTAAGATATAAGGAAGATATAAGGTTAAATATACTGTTTCCTTTCAGTTTTAAAATGAGGTATTCTTGTTTAAAGCTCCAACAAGAGAGAATTCTTGTTTGAAGATCTAACACGATGTATTCTCGCTTGAAGCTCAAAGGTTTAACATGACGTATAGTTTGAAGCTCTAACAAGGTGTATTCTTGTGTTAAGGTCTAACAAGACGTATTCTTATGACAAACACTATACATTTTTTCTACAGAAATGTGGCAACCATTTTTGAGGATTGTTATTGGTCAAAAAATAGAAATATGACAACTGAAATTTGTATATCGGTAGACTCTTTTTGCAAAAGATTGACAAGTTCATAAGTATGCATTTTTATGCAGAAATGAAGCTGCCATTTTTATGCAAATGCATCCCCTAGAGACATAGAATTTTTAACTTTCATCTTTATATATTTTGGACAATGAGAGGAGACTACATTTGTGTGAATCTTTCACACGACTTATTCATATTTAAAGGTCTCTCAGTGTATACACAAATAGAATCTATCTGTACAAACTATATATTTTCATCACATTTGCATATCAGATTTAATCGTTATGGCGTCATAGAACGTTATGATTGCCATGATAACGCTAATTTCTATTCCCATAAACTGTCACTTTTATATCTGAAAGGGCTTTCAAGCAAGATAAAAATCGCTCGTCAGGAACTTAAAGTAGTGAGCCACTTCAAATAGCTTAGTTCGATTATCAACGAAGAAGGCCTCTGAATAGAAATAAATCCAGGAGCAACAAAAAACAGAGGCACCATTCGCAAAGCTGAAAACTAGCTAGAAAGATAAGAACATCTGCTTGAAATTAGAAATAAAAATGTTGCACGGATTGATTTTCTCAGTATCTGCGAATCCTGGACATCAACCGTAGAATTAAAGCGAATACTCGAAGCATTAGAAATTAAATGCAAGAGAACCCTCTTATTTAACTTCTACGCAGACCACACCAGGAATAGCACCGTGCGGGCACCATCAGACATGAAACAGACCATTTGAGAGAACCCATAAGTATAGTCTAGAAGAGAAATGTCAAATAGTATGGTGTTGTGTATTGAACTAATAAATGAATAAATAATAACTAAATAATAAATAGATAAAAGTAATTAATAAATAGCAATTAATATAAATAAAATATTAATTACATTTAGTGATTAAATTAAGTAGTAATTAAATTAATTAGTAAGTAAACTAAAGTAACATAATGTATTAATTGTTTATATTATTCAGTCAGTTACATTTAGGCGATTATGTATCTTTGGCGACAAAGATGAGGACAATAGTCCGAATAATATAAATAGTGTACATAATACCTCATCTCAGAAATATAGACAGATACTGAATGCCCGAAACGTTGTAATAAATAAGGCGACAAAAATGAGGACAATAGTCCGAATAATGTAAATAGTGTACATAATACCTCATCTCAGAAATATAGACAGATACTGAAGGACCGAAAATTTGTAATAAATATGGCGACAAAAATGAGGACAATAGTCGGAATAATGTAAATAGTGTACATAATACCTCATCTCAGAAATATAGACAGATACTGAAGGACCGAAACGTTGTAATAAATATGGCGACAAAAATGAGGACAATAGTCCGAATAATGTAAATAGTGTACATAATACCTCATCTCAGAAATATAGACAGATACTGAAGGACCGAAACGTTGTAATAAATATGGCGACAAAAATGAGGACAATAGTCCGAATAATATAAATAGTGTACATAATACCTCATCTCAGAAATATAGACAGATACTGAATGGCCGAAACGTTGTAATAAATATGGCGTCAAAGATGAAGAGAATAGTCCGAACAATGTAAATAATGTGCTATCGATAAATCGATGAAATGGATTTTAGGTCAAGATTTTGCATAGCATCTGCCGGTTTATTGTCTTCAACAGTTTCAGCCAAAATTCCGTATATTATATACAGGAATTCTACATCAGGGAATCTGGCAGAGTCTTATTCGAGTGTAACCTATGTATTAGAAAGAGCTATCATACGTGTTTTTTGTTTTTTTATTCCTGGATGCATATGTAGTGTTTTTCAGATCGTTAGTAAACATCTCAGATTGTGCCACAGTTTACGTCTGTACCTCCCAAAATCAAGATGCTCATATCTTGATAACAAATAGTTCCAGAGACCTAGATTTTAGCTTAATTGGGGAAAATCTGTAACTTTTAAGACTTCCAAAAAATAAACTAGTAACGGCTCCTTATCCCCAGACCGTCGATGATCTGTAGTCACTATGAACAGTACTACTCTCAATAAAGTATATTGCTTTGAACGTCTCTTGGAATTCTGTAGACCTCAAATGGAACTTGTATATACGGTACATCGCTAAAGATGCTGAAAAATGAGCGTCTCTTTCTACGACCCCCAAAATAATCTTACTCCTCCTGTCATTTTAACAAGAGTCAGATCACACCAAAAATCATGTATTGCTGACTCATTTACGTTACAGCTGATCGCTCGTAACTTTCAACCGTTGACAGAGATTAAAATCATTTTTGCTCCCTTTACCTGTGGGTAAGCAACATCGCGAGCATGTCGATACTTTGACACTATTTATATGGGAACTGTTCAAGTGGGCTCCATTCTTGAGTGCCACCGGTGCAGTTAGTTGCGGAGAAGACCTGTTTGCTGCAAACAAATTGTAAAATCAGCTTCATCCCCTAGGAATTCCCTTTGTAATAAGGATCTATCCCCCACCAGAATGCTTCTTCCTAAGAGCTGCTACTTTGTGGAACAAACTCCCGCGTGGATATTTCCTCAAACACTACAATGTTAGCCACTTCATGTTCACGGTCAGTCTTTTTCTGTCCATCCTATCCTCGTAATTTTCACTTCCTAATTCTTCGTCTTACGCTCATATCTCACGCCTTATTTTGTAACTCTCTACCTTGAGAGACTCTCAGGCCTAGTATTAGGTGAAGTTTAGTTTAAAAATAAGTTGATGCGAGAAAACTTTATGATGCATACTAAAAGTCACAATGGAACTGGAAAATGTGGTTCCAGTTTTATAGAGATCACTGGGAATTATGAAAAGATTTGTTCGTCAAAACTGAAGGAAATATATGAGAACTGATATAGAATTTTAGAAGATCAATGGTTTTCACTAACAGAATAACAGACAGCAGAAGTAAAACATCATTATTAATGTCATAAAAAGAATTCCCTTACGCCAATTATGGCAGCATTCTATTCGTAGTATTTAATGGCTTCAGCCTCATCAGGATAACGAGGAAGTGTGAAGAGACACTGTAGCGCCAAAAGTCATGGGATAAGTATCTACACTTCTATAGGTGTTATGATGTTGATTTGGGGTTAGTAGAGACAAACGCCAAATAACACGTAACAATAAAAAGGGTTTTAATAGGTTGGTAACAAGGTACAGAAATCGCCTGAGTAGTCAGTAACAAAGCTCAGCTAAGAACTTCTCTGTCTGAAAGATCTTCCCCCATGTCAGAGACATGCCACTATTTAAAGTCTCTGTTCACAGACGCAATGACAAGTTCATCTTCATGAACTTGTCTGCGTCTAAAAAATCAGTTTTTTATTGTTACGTGTCATTCTGGTTAATTTTGTCTCTACTAACCCCAAATACTAACAAATCATCATAACAGAAAAGTATGTCAGATTTTTAGTACTTAAAAGTAAGTCATTTTTTTAGTACTGAAAAGTAAGTCAGATTTTAAGTACTTAAAAGTATGTCAGAGTTTTAGTACTTAAACGCAAGTCAGATTTTTAGTATTTAAAAGTAAGTGAAATCATTGTTACATTTGTTTTGTCTCCTGTTGTTTGTCCTGATTGGTCACTGTTTTTTTTTTTTCGGAAGTCTACTTTTTCTGAACATTTTGTCTTTCGTTTTGTGTGTTGCGGTGTGGCCCTCACCGCTACGAAGCTGTGGCAAACCGATTCACCGAACCCCTCAACCTGGGTAGAGGATAGGCCTAAAACCCACAAGGGTAAGGCGTATTATGCGGCACTACAGTAACGGTACTGGGGCTACATATCCAGTATCGTCTTACGGTCACACCTGTTCCCATACGATCATCGAAGTTAAGCAATGTCGAGCTTGTTCACTACCTAGATGGGTGACCGCTTGAGAATACCAGGTGCTGTAAGCTTGGTATAATGGATAATGGATCGGAATTGTTAATTGGAATTCCAATTTCGAATTTCAGTTGGGTTTGTTATATTCCCTTACGCGCCAATATCCTTGGGAAAGGTGTGAATCCACCTGTTCTCCCCACAACAGTGGGTTAATTAATAACTCCTGTACCACTAGAACCATTATAATTTCCAATAAATAAATAAAATTGCGTAAAAAATATTTATATTTCGGCTTTAAATACCCAATAAATGTTGATATGCCACTAAACAAAAACAACGAGAAGCAAACAACTTTGCTGTTAAACTTATCACCATATCCTTTGCATTGAAGGCGGTGGCCATCCGGACGATTTCCCTGCTGACCACGGATGTAAAATCCAGGAAACTGATCACCTCCATCTCAGTCCCTCTCGTTGAAACGGGGAAGAGAAATAGTAGTAGTAGTAGAAGAAGAAGAAGCCAAGGAGGAGAGGAAATCTGGTCGAATTAGATCAACCTAAAACCCAATCTGTCCCTGCTTCGCCAGCAAGATCTGAACAAAAATCGTCGATATCAGGTTAGCAAGGATCCTCCCTTTTCCTCCTTCAAGATCTTCGTCATCACTCTCTTCCAACCCATCCTAGAAAAACAAAAGCTTAGCCAAGGGTGTGGCTATCCTTAAATCGGACAGGAAGGCCCTCGGGAAGGACCAGTCCTCACAAAGGAAGGCTCCTTTGTAGTCGTTGTTTAAGATTACCTCCGTCGACGTTCCCAAAGCTTCTGGGGTAATTGACCTTATACGGAACACCGGCGTTAGACTGAAAGTTTAGGAATTCATGTCTACCGCCAAGAACTCTTTCCCTTAGCTCAGGAGGCCTCGAATATTGTTTCCTCCTCCTTAATTGATAGTCTATTCTGGGGGTTAGCAACCTGGATAGACTTTTAGTGAGATGGGTCGATTCACATCTACTAGATTGTCTCACGTCTCCCTGTTTAGGTCATTCTGACCACAAACTCGTTTAGGTCTAAAATGGCTGAACAACGCGCACTTCCGGTTACAGATAACTGCGTTAGTGAAGCGGGAAATTAGTGTGGGTGGTAGTTAAGAATAAGTGATAAGAAAATATTAAGGATAGGATTACGGCTTCCGCAAACGAATACAACCAATAACTCACCTTAGATAAGGCAAAGAAGGTGAAAACATTAAAGGATGTATGGCCCAGGCTGTAGGTGAAGGATTGTCTAGAGATAAGCTTAGCCAGAGAGAACCTAAAGCATTCGTCTAGCTCAGAGGTCGTCAACCGCCAGGCCACATCCGGCTTGCGAATGATTTTAGTCTGGCCTGACAACTTAACTGAATCAAGGCATTTGAATTATTTGTTGATTGTGTTAGTTGTTATACCTGCAGTAAAATAAGGAAACTTGTTTCAATAATATAATATTAACTTCGTTGTTTTTTCTTTAAACCTCCAGACCAAGGTAGCCTTCTGGACGGAGCGGTCTGAGGTCAAAACAGTTTATTATAGGACATATATCATGGCCCTCCGAGACACTGCCTAGCTGTATAGTTCGCTCTCTCCAAAAGGTACTACCAGAGACATGTACTTAGGCATAGGTTGAATAAAATGCCTAACAAAGCCATGAAGGAAATACGTCCAGGTTTTCCCCCGAAGTTGCTGTTTTAAAGAATACTAGAGAAAAAACTAACTCCTCAAATTATCGACCTATAAGTACCTTACCTCTTTTCGGTAAAGTTCTCGAGGCCCTAATCAATGCCGAACTGGTTAAACATCTTACTTTGAACGACCTCCTTTCGGGCAAACAATATGGTTTCCGATACGCCAGGGCTACTATTGACGCGTTAACTGCCAGCCGTGAAGTTATATTTCAAGTTTTAGATAACACTGGGAAAGCTCGAGCTGTAGTTCTAAATATCTCGAAAGTGTGTAACAGGGTTTGGTATACTGACATTCTATGAAAACTTGAGAACTGTAGTTTCACGTGAGGTATATTTAGATTAATCCAGTTGTATCTAAACAAACAAGTAATGCAGGTACTATTGAACTTGTTCCCTTCCAGATTATTTCATACTAAAGCGGCCCTTCCCCTGAGGGCCTATCCTTATACATACGTTGTTCATCAATGATTTCTCTGGTGTCATCATTTTCCAACGAGGTATTTATACGGATGATACTACCATTTACTACAGTCTTAGTAGCAAGATCAGACAAAGTAAACCTGAAAATACTCTTTAAAATGATCTCCAATCAGTTGTTAACTGGGGCAAGAAATGGCTTGTTAATTTCAACGCCTTCAAAGCAAAACTGCTTTCATTTAATCTGCACAGAGAAACGTTTCTGGTTACCATCGAGATGACGGTTTCTGAACTCCGTGGGGAGTAACAATCTATGATTTATTGGCCTCGCCTTTTCCCCTGACGTGAAATGAAACGAGAATATCGAGTTAATTGCTACGTCTGCTGCGAGGAAGCTTGGTTCGTTGGTCAGAATCAATCTTGCACATGTATAAATCTACCAGCCGTCCGGGTATTGAATGTTACTGCCACATCTGGTTTTGTGTTCCTAATGTTCAAGTAGAAGTTCTTGACAAAATCCAGAGAAGGATCTGCATTACAATCCTGACCAGCGATCCCGTCTTCAGTCAATTTCTCACTGACGTGACGTGGCTTCCCTCTGCCTTTTCTATAAATATTTTCATGGCAGCTGCTCGGGTGAGTTTTTTTTTCCTTGTGCCCTGACTACATGAATTTAAGCGTGCTACTAGACTGGCAACTAGGTCTCATTGTTTTACCGTTAAACTTTGCTAGACGCCGCTTCTATTCTAACAGTTTCTTTTCTCGCACTTCCAACCTGTGGAACTCCATTCCGTTTTCTTTCTTCCCGGACAACTTCAGTTTTAAAAGAGATTAATGCAACGTCAATCGCCATCTTCTATCTTCGCGAACCCTGTGCGCTTTGTCCTTACACTAATTCTTTCCATTTTCAATCTAATCATTCTCTTTCGCATTCACTCCTTGTAACGCTTTGCGTCCTAGCAGCTCTGGGTCGAATGATTAAAAAAAGATAGACAGATAAATAGATACGAAGAGAAAGAGATTGATAGATATGAACATAGATAAATACATATGAAGTGACGTAGATAGATAGATACCTATGAAGAGACTGATAGATCAGTAGATAGATATACAGCTATGAAAATACTGAGATAGATAGATAGACAGATAAATAGATATGAAGAGACTGAGATAGATAGATAGATAGATAAATAGATAGATATGAAAAGACTGAGATAGATAGATAGATGGATAGAATGATAGATAGATAACTATAAAGAGACTGAGATAGATCGGTAGATATATATATATATATATAGCTATGAAAATACTGAGATAGATAGATAGATAGATAGATAGATAGCTTTGCATAGACTAGATTAAACCATTGTAGATAGAAAGACAAACATGCCTTGCGTTCTAGCGGCTCTGTGTGAAATGATTAAAAAAGATAGACAGATAAATAGATATGAAGAGAATGAGATAGATAGATATGAACATAGATAAATACATATGAACGTAGATAGATATATAGATAGATAGATAGTTAGATAGATAGTTAGATAGATAGATAGATTTGAATAAATAGATGGATACCTATGAAAAGACTGAGATAGATAGGTAGATAGATATGGCTAGACTAGATTAAACAGTTGTAGATAGAAAGACAAACATGCACACGTCATATCAAAAGAAATTGTCATATTTATTGTGACATTTCAAAACTGTGCGGCCATTGAATTAATGAACCATGACTGAACATTCCCTTGTCGTTCGGATGCGTAGATGTAGAATTGTCAGTCTGATGTGCAAACATTGGTCTTTAATAATGACATTGGATGGGACACTTTGGATTTAGTGAATAATTTATATATATATATATATATATATATATATATATATATATATATACGGAGAGAGAGAGAGAGAGAGAGAGAGAGAGAGAGAGAGAGAGAGAGTTTGGTTTGTTTATGCGTCATTTAATGCCGAAATTGAATTTTCTGAAGAGCATTGGTAATTTGTTTTTCAAAAATGCGTTGCTGTTAATTTTTTTACTCCGAAAATGTATTGTTGTCATTCTTACCACAAAAATAATATATTTTTACATTTTCATAATGATTTGACCCCAGAGAATGTCTGTATGAACGCCATCATTTTCATGGCAAAAAATATGGAGGCACCATGTCCCGTGTGATATTTTATAAAGCTGTGCTTTTTTGATTGCGACAAAGGATCCACGAACGGCGTTCTTCAACTGATGGGTATTGTGGTATCGTTCATGTGAAATTCTCTCCTTGATAATACCCCACAGAACGTTAAAATAGAAAATTATATCCTGTAGGGATAACAAGACTTTTGGACAACCTTGTAGATTAGATGTATGCAAAAGTTTCCAATATTACATACATTGTCTATTGCATGTTCAATGTGTGGAATTTGGCTGGATAGATATAGCCACACAATGACTCCAGGACCACGTACGATTCATACCACGTCACGTAACCACCACTATTCAGGCTTAAAGAGGAACTAGACATTATTATGTAGTTGTCGCTTCTCATTATGTACACAGATAAATAGAAACATTTCGACCAGCTGTCGTGTAAGATATTGGCATTCTATGTATCTACCCAAACCGCTCTAATCCAGCCAGGCAGGTAATAAACAAGACCTACTATTGTCTCCCGAAGAAATGGCGGGTGTGGGGGTACGCTTATGAAAATTTAAAAAATGAGCAAACCTGCCACAACTTTATTTTAACATCTCTCGTTAATAAAAACTCCATGGCGACAAACAATTCAAGTCGTGAAAAATGTATATCTTACTTATTATAAAACGCAGATTGTGTGTGTGTGTGTGTGTGTGTGTGTGTGTGTGTGTGTGTGTGTGTGTGTGTGTGTATCTGTTACGTTTATATATTGGATCGGATTTCCTACATTTTTCAACCAATTTCAACAAAACTTCACAGGACTAACAGCGCCAAAATTTGGAAAAACACAATTGTTTTTGCACAAAATAAATTTGAAAACACGATTAAGAGGCATTAATGAAAGAGGGACAACTCACTTCGTGTTATATTTATTATAAAACCCAGATTGGTTGTTTGTGTGTGTGTGTGCGTGTGCATGTGTATGTTCGTTTATACATGGGATCGGATTTCCTACATTTTTCCACCGATTTCAACAAAACTTCACTTTTTTGGTAGGTAGTGTTTCTTAATGTCTTGCACACTTTTTTCTTTATTTTTAAATTCAGAATGCTTTAAAAATTCCATTTACAAGACAAGTGTTTATAATAAAATTCTATTCAATCGGTAGACTCATAACGATTGAAAACAATGTTTTTGTTTGAGTTTGGGTTTGACCAATTCGTAAAAAAAAAAAATAATTAAGATATGCGTGTCCGTCAACCTTAAACAAATAATCTTTGTCAATTTTATTTTTCAGTCTTTATGATGGTCGATACTTGATCTATCTCTTACTGTTACATTCCCGGGCAACGCCGGGCTCTACCGCTAGTGTTATATAGGAATAAAGTGTCGCTGCCCACACTTGAGTTTGAACATGGATCGCCAGTGAGCAAACACAGACGATCCCATTATTGAATTAAGTTGATCACCTGACCATGGGAGAAACGCAGATTTAGGTCGTAGCGTGATGTCTAATGGATCGCTATTTTTAGTCTATCCTCTATTACTATACGGACCGCTATTCTTTTCTTTACACTATTCTCTATACGGATTACTATTCGGTGGTTCCTATTCGAGCAAGTATTATCGACCAAGTACTATTTGTGCGAGTGCTATTCGAAGGCGTCTGACGACAGTATTGTTCAACGGCGTTAATATAGTGGTATCTGCGATTACAAGGTTTCTACTACAACGAGCATTACGAAAGTGACAACGAGTTGGCATCACAAAGTGGCAACTAGTGTCGTTGACATCACAAAGGTATGTTTAATAGTTTTGATCGTAGTTTAGCAATATATTCAATCAACGTTGGAATCTCAATACATCCCATCCATCTTTATACGTATTTATGAATAGATTTTAAATACTTTCTGTCTATATACCTTTACGCATGTTTCATCTACCAATCGGGTTGATTGAAAAAAGGAGATATTTCTATTGAAAAAAATAGGACATCCTTTTATTTGAAAGAGCTTATTTATTAAATCTGTTAAAATTGAAAGGTTCTTTCTTATTTGCTCTCTTGGGCTTACGCAGTCTTTCCCCCACATCTTGAAATTCTTTCCCAGAGAAGCAACCTTGCAAGCCTATCGCTATTTCCACAGCAAATGCTTAGATTAACTCCATTTTTAGTTCCGACCAGTTCAGACCTTTACAGCTCGGGCACCCCATAACACTTTCACGGAGTCGATCCACCTTCGTTTCCTCAAACTGCCAACGAACACGGTGCTTCTTAGAACACTTCAATATTAACCTCTTGGAAAGGTCAGTTCTTATCAATACTCTTTACCCTTATAATAATTTTTTTAAGCATATCACCCCAAGCAAGGCGGGAGTGCCATTAGCACACAAAGGGTTACAGAGAATGGGGGGGGAGAGTGTAAATAGGAAGTTTGAGGAAAAGATATGGAGAAGGAGGGGGATCAGGAACAAGGCATCAGAAGATATCGATTGACATTATATTTGAATATCTGAAAATTATAACCATCAGGGAAGCAAGTAAGAGGAAGGGAGTTCCACTGTCGGGAAGTGCAAGAGAAGAAGCTGTTGGAGTAGAAGAGGCGGTTACATTTAACTGTTTCGACAGTGAAAGGATGGGAACGAGATGTAGCAAGCTTAAATTCATGCAGTTTGGGGACCAGTGAAAATAGCTCCTCGCAGTATTTGCCATGAAAGTACTTGTAGAAAAGACAGAGGGAAGCCACAGCACATCTGTAAGAGAGTGACTGTGACGAGATACCAGATCAGGACCTATCACATTGCATATTCTTCATGACATTCCTATAACCTGCCTCATTCATCATTACTATTTTGATTGTAATCATCTATCTTGAGTGGCTATCGAATTTCAAAAACTAGATATAAACTATTAATCAATATATTTTGCATGATTACGTTGTAGACTCCCCAGAGTGCATAAGGTCACAACTTCACCAAGTTTGGTAATTAGCTAATAACGATCATTGAATATAACATTGATTATTTTAAGACATTTTTATACGTTCTTTTTTTTTATAGATACAAATATTTAAGTAAATGCTCTGTTTATAATTATCAGTATTAACAACATTTACCAGTCTGAATGTCCAAGAGATTTTCATAGAAAATATGCGTCCTCCGACAGGAATCGAACCTGTATCCTATACGGAGCCGTCATATAGCCTGATACGCTTTTACCGATTTAGCCACAGAAGAGCGTTTTAGTTAGCAAGGTCGATTTTACTGTTTTTAAATTACAATTCTCCATGATTTTCTCTCGTACATTCATATCTGCTCAATGCGTATCCAAATGTAAACAAATGACGTCACACATTATGAAATGGACAAAATCCGACAATTATTTTAGTACATTTTTCATTTTTATTATAAACAAAGGAATTACTTGAATATTTGTAGCTATACAAAGAACTTATAAACATATAAAAATTTCTTAAAATAATTATCGCAATTTGTCCATTTTATAATAAAGATTATGCTTTCAATGTAGATTACGATTTGTAATCAACAAATTTACAATCTTTCCTTGAATATTAAGCAAACGCAACACAGAAAAAATATGAAAACAATTAAAATGGAACATAGGTTCACAAATTTAATTCGTCCCGGAAGTCCGCTCACGACTCGAAATGTTCGTCAAGCGAAAGTATTTTCCCCAAAGGAATCAACGTAAAACGAGTTAATCTGTTACTGGAAGTCAGATGATTGCCGATTGAAACTTTTACACCAGAACACTTTACACAAGTTCATATACTAAACCAATGAAGTCATTACCTTTAAAACAAATATGATTAACTATTCAAATACCAAACAAATACTATCAAATACCGAGGAAATACGATCAAATACTAAACAAATACTATCAAATATTATTAAATACTAAATAAATACTATCAGATACCAAACAAATAATATCAAATACCAAACAGATAAAATATAGACGAAAACTTAATTTAATCTTTTTACTAATCATTTTGTCATTACTTGCATTATTAAAATATCCTCATCTTTATTGCCATATTCATCGTTGTACACTCCGGCCTTCTTCCGGTGATCGGAATTTCAAATCGAACCCATTATTTCATCCTTCTAGGTAGAGTGTTCTAGTTCTACGTGCCATGCCTCTTCAGATGTCTCAGTTATTTCCTGTTTGGAACTCAACTCTTTTCAACAGTTTGGTTTACCGTTCTCTTGCTGATAGATTTTTTTACTTCTGTGGCAGTGGAGACTTCTGGTCTGGTTATCAGTGTCGGATCACTGGGCCATCGCTCTGTTTCCAACCCTTTGGTCAATGATCAAGCCTTTTCTCGCTTCAATACCTGGTCACTATATACCGATTTTCACCATTTTTAGAACAGATCCAGCAGGGATTTGGTTGAGCCGGGGTTCGTCGTCCGGGACGCGGAGATGAAAAAAAATAGTTAAATATTGTTCTCTTGCTGATAGATTTTTTTTTTGACTCCTGTCTGGGGCTGGTAGTTTTCCTGTTTCAACTTGAAGACTTCTGGGTCTTGTTCTTCTCCTCGTTCGATGGCGTTCCTTCTCAGGAGGAATTGGGCGCTCCTGATTGGGCTGTCTCGATTAAGGGGCGTCTGAGGATTCTTCTGCCCGAAACGGAGGCTCTATCCCTGCCCGCGGTCTTCAACTCCAACTGCAACTCCAACTCAACTGTTTCTCACTGGCGATGGTTCGAGGTTAATTCTGTCTTTCTTCATCATTGGTTCCTGATCAGCTCGCAGACGAGAGAAAAAAATTCCTTTCTCCTCTTTGTTTATGGTTCCTTTGTTCAAAATGAACCGAGGTTCTACCTGGACTTTGTCAAACGGTTTTAGTCTTGAAAATATTTTCCGCCTTCTTGGCTATTTAGCAAAAAGTTCATGTGAGTTTTATAGTCGAAAATCTTAATTATCCACTTTTATTATTAACGTTTTTTAACAGGTCAGGATCTGTAAATCGTTCCCCTACCAGTCCTCCCCTCAACCTAAAGACACTTTTCTCTGATTAAGAGGAAAATTTCCTTTATCCAAATTGTTCGTGGTGCTTTTGACCTATATCTTTATAAATATTTATATTTTTTTCTTTCTTCTTTTGTTTATTTGCGATAGAAATAATTTGTAAAAAAGATTCTAGAAATCTTAGTAAATTTTCTATATTTTTAAAAAAAATCAACAACCTGTTTTATTGAAATTTTTCTTAATAAAAGGTTTCCTCGTTCGATGGCGTTCCTCCATCATTAGCCTCTCGCGAAACGGAGTGGCTACAAAGGTTCGAGGTAATGCTTTCTTCATAATACGATTTTTATAGTTCCTTTGTTCAATGAACCGAGGTTCTACTGTGCAAGGGTTTTCAAAAATATTCCTAAACTGATTTACAAAAGTTCAATCCCATGAGTTTTATTTTTATTTTTAAAGACAGTAAATGTTATATTAGGATTTCCATAAAGCTATTTATATTTTTCTTTGTAAAAATAGGTAAATTAAATCTTTATTTTAAATTTTTATTGAAATTTTATTTAAGTTTCTATCCTCCATCAATACAAATAAAGATTTTGCATAAATTTTTGAAAGTAATACCTGAAATCCCATTAGATTTTACTTTACTTATGGACATCCTGTATAACATTTTTTACAGATTAAAAATACAAATTTAAATTTTAAAGTGCACTTTTTCATCCTGTATATCTAACATTTACTTTTCTGCCGACTCTTATACGCAAAGGAACTGTATTAGATTAAAAAAAAATGGTTTGGAATATTTGTATGCGTTGATTTTTATCGAATAATTTTTTTCTTTTTCCTTTCCATCTATTCGGTATCAGTTGGAGGTTCTTTTTTTAGTTTTGAAATTCGGTAAAATTAGATTACAGAGTTTTAAGAAAAAGTATATTCTCTTTCAACTTTTACCCAACGCGAAGAAGCGAGATTTTTTTCGTACTGAAAACAAGGAGAAGCAACAGAAATGTTTCCTCTCTAATTATATATTCTTTGAAATACCACAGTAATATACAACAGGAAAGAGAGGAACTGTTTTTTGATCGATAGGCATATGACTCAGCATGAAATTTTGCTATCCCAGCAAAATAACTAACATTTTAGCGGAAGATTTCATGTACCTAGGGGGAGAAAAAAGTGACTATTTCTAACTTGGGCCAATAAAAAATCAGCAACAATAACATACACACGCAATAACCAATAAGCGTTTACTGCACTCAGTTTTCTATGCGAAAACAATTTTTTTTCGATAAATGTTGCTAAATTGATAGGCATCTGTTATCTCTACAGAGAATAACCTCGGGCAACACATCTTCACGATTGTAGTTGTTCCTAGCGCGCCAGCCAACAACCGACCTATATGTGAACTCTCACAAACACGCCTGTGCTCAATGAACACCGAATAAAGATACAACAGCTCGTTCGAGCCTGTTGTTCTAAAGTGGAATAATTACTAACATGTCAGACATAATGGCTCCTGTATTATGACGAAAACACAAACGACCTAAGGCACGCACGCATGCACACACACACACGCACACACACAACAATTGTTGAGCAGACATGTTAATATTTCAAATTCAAGTTTATTTTCCGAATAAACATCTATCTATCGACAATAGGGTTACGGCCTTATAAGCTACGCGTTGCCGCTATTGTTTCAAATCACACGCCCAACTGCTTTTGGATTTAGAGTTGTTTTTCACCTAGACTAGTTGCTAACCAAGGCGAGAGACCCCAATGCAAGCTAGATGGTGAAGAGGAAATGGATTCATACATTTCCAATGAAATTTGTGTGAAAGCGAATGCAGCAAACTTGGCTGGAACTTGAACTCAGCAGAACAAACCCACTTTCCATACGGAAAACAGCGATGCAACGCGCACATTATCTATCTATCTATCTATCTATCTATCTATCTATCTATCTATCTATCTATCTATGCCAGTCTGACCATATCTATCTATCTATCTATCTATCTATCTATCTATCTATCTATCTATCTATCTATCTATCCCAGTCTGACCATATCTATCTATCTCAGTCTGACCAAATCTATCTATCTATCTATCTATCTATCTATCTATCTATCTATCTATCTATCTATCTATCTCAGTCTGACCAAATCTATCTATCTATCTATCTATCTATCTATCTATCTATCTATCTATCTATCCTTCACAGTCTGACCATATCTATCTATCTATCTATCTATCTATCTATCTATCTATCTATCTATCTATCTATCTATCTATCTATCTCAGTCTGACCATATCTATCTATCTATTTATGTATCTCAGTCTGGCCATATCTATCTATCTATCTATCTATCTATCTATCTCAGTCTATCTATATCTATCTATCTATCTCAGTCTGACTCTATCTATCTATCTATCTATCTATCTATCTATCTATCTCATCTCATCTATCTATCTATCTATCTATCTATCTATCTATCTATCTATCTATCTATCTATCTATGTGTTTCTCACTCTATGTTTGTATGTGTGTATATAAGCAAGTTCATTTTAAAGAAATATAAACAATCTTAATCTATTCTCCCCCTCCTTCTCCTCATAATCATCATCATGACCGGTTCTGGTTGCAGGGTAGCTGCGCAACTGAACACATGACAACTTCCCTTACATATGGGCAGCTATCCCTAATCCGTATTGTGTTTTGCGTAAATAGAACGCAAGAAAAAAAAGAAGGATTAACTATTTATTTAAAAAAAAAGTTACACTATTTGGCTGTCACCTAGAGAGAGAGACAACGCGGCGTGTGGGTTAGGTGTCGTAGACATCGAATAAGTTGTGGAAATTTAAATACCTGCATTGAAAGAGCGAAAGGTGTCGTTGAAAAGGTGTTAAAGAATTGATAAGGAACACGTCTCGCAAAGATTGCTCGCAAAAATGACAGAAAGAAACGAAGGTAGCCGTGAAGATCCATTATCGTTCATGAGCTAAAGAGTGCGACACATTGAAAGCCTGCTTGTGCTTACGCTCTGGATCTATATGTTCCTGGAAATTCCATGCGTATTATCATATTGTAATATTACTATATATATATATATATATATATATATTTATATAACAATAAAAATATATATAAAAACAATAAAAAAATAAAATCTTCGGACACACTGGGTTGTAGATGAATATTCTTTCGTTTTTTCATTATTATTTCATTTAGATATATACTATGAGTTGTTAAGGTTACGGAAAATCTATTTTAACTTAGAGGTGATTGGGTTTTAATTTCCCTAGAACCTTCCCTGTATGCATCCAATATATGTTACTTGCAAAGACAGGTTAAGTTTAGGTGGGAGGGGGCATATATATATATATATATATATATATATATATATATATATATATATATATCACTATAAGCCCACTTGTGGTTGGCAAAATGAAACTTTTACAAAGTATGCAATTAAAAGTATATAATACAATGCAAGGAAGGACTTGTAAAATGTTAAATATAAAATGTAAAACGAACAGTACATATGCTATTTGAGTTTATACTTTTCCGTTGAGAGATTGTCAGGCCAGACTAATTTTTTATAACTATAAATATTTATATTCTTGTTAAATTTTACAATTTATATATATATATATATATATATATATATATATATATATATATATATATATAATTATTAATTAAATATCAAACACATAAAATCACAGTTATTAATTTTTTTATTTCAGGAGAGCTCTAAAATACCAGCTCCCAATCTTCCAGACTCACAAACGAATCACAAATGAAATGGAAAAAAATCATGAGTTAAAATCAACAAATATTCCTATTTTATATAGAAAGTGGGAAAAGACAAAGTGCGATTTTAAGTGTTTCATATTTTTTAATGAAAAATAATTTTGCTCTATTTTTTGACATAGCGCTCTCACTGGATTTATATCCTCCTGGAAATTCTATACGTATTACCATATTGTATCATTACTATATATATATATATATATATATATATATATATATATATATATATATATAAATAAAACAATTGCCCAACAAAATTTCAAAACAATTGCCCATTTGATGGGGAAAATTTCAAGAAAATATTTCACAGAGACATCATTTACACTGTGATATATATATAATCATATTATAAGTGATAAAATGATTTCATATAAAATATATATATAATGTTTTATATATATATTAAAAATATGTATTGTATATATATATATATATATATATATATATATATATATATATATAAATATATTTATAAATCTTTATTTATTTAATATCATATTTTAATAGATTTAAGAAGGCTCTCTTTACGACTAAACTACTTCATTTTCTCTTCCTTTCGCCTTAGAACATCCCTCATATCCAAACGTACATTATTTCATAGTTTTTATCTGCTGCCTTTCTCTATTTCATTTTTCGATTTTTCTTCCCTTCCTCTGCCTGGGCATTTTTATTTCAATAATTTATCATCCATTGGCTTGAAAAATACTTGGAAATTTTATTTCAATTTACAAAGTGAAAATGATCATTAACTTAATGTAATCTTAATTCCTATTGTATAAAATATGTTACTCTTTTTAATTAAAACATTGAGCGGTATGTGTGAATCATTTATTTTTTATTTAATATTTTATATTATATCAATAGGCTTCACTTGAATTATATACCAACGGATTATTACCTATATATATATATATATATATATATATATATATATATATATATATATATATATATAATAGTGCTAAATATACACATACATATGCAATCATATATCTAATATATATATAAATATATATACATACATACATACATATATATTTGTATAAAAAATAATTCCAAGAGGATAGAATCCAGGTAGAACTCAATGTCCAGGACAGAGTAAGGATATAATAAAAAGGCTTAAACACTAATATTCCATGGTCATAATTTATTCCATTGGGATCGTAAATACGATCCAATTCCTCAGACCTACAAATTCAAAAAGAAAACATTTTTTTTCTGTTTTCTTTTTGAATTTGTAGGTCTGATGAATTGGATCGTATTTACGATTCCAACGCAATAAATTATGACCATGGAATATTAGTGTGTAAGCTATTTTATATATATATATATATATATATATATATATATATCAAATATATGGTGCTGTTCAATTTACACTACATGAATCATTCTATATCTGTTTTTTTGTATGAATGATTCATGTAATATATATATATATATATATATATATATATATATATATATATATATATATATATATATTAGAAAAGGCGAACCAAGATTACAACACGGGTTTCGACCGTAAGCATCTTCAGGCAAGTGGAAGGATGTACAATTCGAAGAAAACTACTTTAATATACAAGAACACCGGAAGTGAGTGGGTAAATTTATGACGTTACGTGGGAGGGAGAGAGAGGAAAGAAAAAATAAAGAAATAAAAATATATATAGTTGAGGAAAAGAGGAGAAAGAACAAATTTATTTCCCTCATCCAGGTTCATAGGTATCAAAAAATATTTACTTAAATGCCTGCACCCTGACATAATCTCAGCCCTCTTAATTAATATGACACCTTTATCAGGATATGTGTCAATGGCCAATTTCTCTTCCTGTCACAGTCGGCAACAGTTACGACAAATTCCCCCAGTTCTTACCCTCATTACTATATTCCAATTTACACAAGGACCTCTGCCATATCTCTCTGTGTATTTCCAGATACAGTCAGCAAGCTTGGTGTCATTTCTATAGCTCCTCAACCTTAAAGACGAAGCATGATTTTAAGATCTCTTTTTGCAACGTCCTTCAGTACATCCAATGTATATATTCTTGAAACCATTATCAACAATGACCCCAGCAGTGTAAATGATGCCTTCTGTGCAGCACTCCCCATCAAATAGACAATTGTTTTTATTTTTTCAGTTGCCTTTCTTTTTTTTCTTCCCTTCAAACGCTTTACGTCTCCAAGATTTTAACCTAATGGATCGTAATAACATGCTTCAAGTCAACAGTAAAACTGTAACTCAGTTTCCCCGGGTTTCTATTAAACACCTTAGCTAATAAGGAGTTTCTCGGAAAATACTTATCCAAAAGATTAAAAAATATCTTTCCAATTTTGGTTTTTAACTGCGAATTAAATGGTGGGTTAAACCAGATCGTGTCCCTTCTTCTGTATTTACGTTTAGGCTGGGCATGAGGTGTGAAAACCAAGTTAACAATATGTCACCCCTCTTTCAAAGCTTTTTTATACTATTTTTTTTCGTATAATTAAAAATGTCATTTGTGTATGATTTTCTTAAGATTCTGTTGTAACCTAGGGATGGTTACTAAATAGAATAATCAAACGAAGGTTGGTAATGAACGATAATACTTACGACAAGAACAACGCATATAAGATTCGCCAGCTGCGCGTAGAAGAAAGAGTCAACTGCTAGAAGTGAGTCAAGTGAATTCCACAATGCATATCCAACTGCAAGATATTTGACCAGCACAGCTGGAGACGAATCTCTAACTGTCGCCCCACGGGGTAAGATGTGGCACAAGGCCGAATTTAATGTAGGGTATCCGAACACGTAAGCTCGACCAAATATCCCCCGTATAAAACGGGGTCGGGTAGCTGTTTCCCAAGACGAGACTCTGCCCTCATCTGGGGACACTGTCTACCGGAAGGAGAGAGTTTGACCAGCACAGCTGGAGACGAATCTCCAACTGCAGACCAACATACAGTATTTACTAATGTATTTATGTGAATGAGGACATCCTCATTATCGTCTGTAGGTATGTTACAACAGATTCTACATTCAATCCTTTTGGGGATATGCCTGATTACACTCACAGGGTGGTTCAACCTGGTATTCACGTATTTGAAGACTGCATTCGGTTTCATATAAGGCAAAACAGTACCATATTTACATTATTCGGACTATTGTCCTCATCTTTGTTGTCATATTTATTACAACGTTTTGGTCATTGTACGCTCCGGTCTTCTTCAGGTGGTTGGAATATCAAACTGAACCCTTTATTACGCTCACTGGGGTAGACTGTTTTTAGTTCCAGGTGCCATGTTTTAATGGATGTCAGTTATCAGTTATCTCCTGTTAATTCCCCACTCCAATTTCTCCGCTGCCTTAACCGGTTATTGAACTCACATTCTTTGGGTCTTGTCACTGGATCTAACCAACGCCTTTATCCACTGTGCCATTTGTTCTCCCACTTTCTCGTAATCTTATACACACAATAAGCATTTGAATCTTAGTGGCTTCTTTGCCTTGACTGTAGTGGAATGATGAAAATAAAATAAAATAAAACCAGAATCAAACAGGTTTCTCCTAATCAGCAATCAATGATATTATGACTCGTGTTACCTTTGATACTTTGTCAAAAAGATGAATTTTTATGGATACTAATTAATCCAGATAAACAGACAAAAAGGACCTCAAAGGAGTGAATCATGCAAACAGTTTTTGTTGATTCCGAAAAGCGAGTAATTGGATGATATAAAGTTCTTTGAAGATCGATCATAATCGAGTGTAATGCTTGAGAAACTTCGGTTGCTGTTGGCGAAATGAGAAGCTCTAATACGTTAATCTCATGACTTACATATTCTAATGGTGAGTGGGCAGTTTTGTATTATATGTATATAAATACAGTGGAGAAATTTGAACAGAATGTGATAGAAAAGCAATAGCAAACTCTAAAAAAATGAAATAATAATTAAAATGTGATGATAATCAACATTTCATATTGCGCATTTCTCTTATTTATCTGCATTTTCTACAATTACAAACTAGACCCTTGTCCAAATTAATTGAAACAACCGCTTTAGTTTATTTTCTTTCACAATACAATTAATATTAGACCCACTGGAGTGATGCGGTGTAATCGATTTTCAATTTTTTCCTCAGATTAGGTCAGTGGTGTGCAGTAATATGAATCTATTTTCGGGATGTATGAGGAAATTTATTTGGCCTTGAAAAATATGCATTCGATTTTATCACGGCCAGACACTATTTTCTGGACTGTCGATTAGTTGTCCTACGTCCATTATCTGCGATGGCCGTTACTCCAAGGAAGCATACGAAAATTGTAACGCTGCACGAACACACTGGGTAAGCTCTACCAGCAAGCAAAACAAAGTATTATAGACTGGCTCGGAAAGTCCCCTGATTTAAATCCAATCGAGAATCTGTGGTCAATCTGCAAAGAACGATTTCGATATACGGAATGCTAACATGTTTTTTGGGTCATGTTTTATTGGAAAAATACGAAAAAATAAATATTAATGAAATTTTTCGTTTTGTTTCAGTTAATTTGCACAAGGGTGTATAATTATGTTTACACATCTGTAACTAAGCAATGCCCCATTCGGACAGCTCGTTCGTTTGAATGTCCCATTTATTCGGCGCAAGGTTTCAACATCTCCGCATAGAGCCCGTCCTCATGATACAAATGCGACGCAGCAAATGTTCCTGTAGCCCGGATTTGAGGTCATACCTACAGCATATTCTACAGTCCCGTCATCTTCTGACCATATTACAGTGTTTAGTCATCGGTTCGAGTATGGTGAAGATATAATTTTTTTTGGACGATTTTAATCAAATTAGGTCCAAGATTCCATAATAGAATAATTACATTTTGTTGAATGGTGGCATCGGGTCATATAAAGCCAGAGAAAATAATTTCTTATACATTTGTATGAAGAAGAGATTTTTTTAAAAATTATATCGATAGCTTTAATATCTCCCGAGTATACGTAGGTACTTCGATAAACCCGCAGCCTAATGATGAAATAAGTATTAATTTTATAGAACACATTCTTCCATCATAATACAATTCTTTAAGGAGACACATAATTCAACAATACTCCATAGATTAGAGTGAAAAAGTAATAAAAAGTAAAAAAAAAATCAGCTTTTAACTATATCAGGCGATGTATTTAATGAATAATACTCACATGCATCTATCTATTAATCTATCTATCTATCTAGCTAAGTCTATTCATATCTATTTATGTTCATATGTATATATGTAAACATGTATCTCCCTAGCTCAGTCTATTCATGTCTTTCTATTTAGCTTAGTCTATTTCTATCTATCTATGTTCATTTGTATGTATGTATCTAACTCAGTCTGTTCATATCTATCTATCTATCTATCTATCTATCTATCTATCTATCTATCTATCTATCTATCTATCTAAGTTCATATGTATGTATGTATGTATGTATCTGTCTATCTAGCGAAGTCTGTTCATATCTATCTATCTATCTATCTATCTATCTATCTATCTATCTATCTATCTATCTAACGCAGTCTGTACATATTTATCTATCTATCTATGCTCGTATGTATGTATCTATCTGTCTATCTAACTCTGTCTGTTCATATCTATCTATCTATCTATCTATCTATCTATCTATCTATCTATCTATGTTCATATATATGTATGTATCTACCTATCTATGTTCATATGCATGTATGTATTTATCTATTGATCTAGCGCAGTCTGTACATATCTATCTATCTATCTATCTATCTATCTATCTATCTATCTATCTAGCGAAGTCTGTTCATATCTATCTATCTATCTATATATCTATGCTCGTATGTATGCATCTGTCTATCTAACTCAGTCTGTTCACATCTATCTATCTATTTAGCTAAGTCTTTTCATATCTATCTATCTATCTATCTATCTATCTATCTATCTATCTATCTATCTCGGTCTACCAGAAGTAAAATATTCTTGCTAAATCTCTTTCTTTGGCCACTTCAACGTGTTCTAATGGTATGCAGGGTCACTTAAGACTGAGTAGTGAATTCAATCCTCTTTAGGTGTTCCATATTTTCGGCATTTTGTAACATCTGAGCTAAGCTTATAATGTAACGCCCTCTATTCACCAAGGACGTGGAGCCAATTTGGACGCTGTATCTTGTAGATATCTTCAGCTTGAGATGGCTGCGGAGTCAGGTTGGTTACATACAGTTTTGAACCGGCCAAGCTGTAGATGCCGTCGATCATCGCGCGTGTCGTGTTTCTTACTGACAAGAAATAGGGGGCCACTTCCTCTTTATTCAGTAAACCGTGGTATTTTCTTTGACGACTTGGCTGAAGAAAAGAAAGTCGTCTTCTTTTCGGAAGGAGAAGATGTGATCTTTGTTGAAAATGATAGGTTTACTCGTCTGCAGTCGATCTCTCACAGACGTGCCGTCGCCTCCCTCTGTCTTTTTTACAAATACTTTCACTGTAACTGCTCCGATGAGCTGCTTTCGCTGGTTCCTAGACTTCATGAATTTAAGCGTTCAACTAGGCTGGCATCTCGCTCTTACCTTTTCAATGTCGAAACTGTTAAATATAGCCGTCTCTTCTACTTCAATAGCTTCATGTCTTGCACTTCTCGCCTGTGGAACTCCATCCTCTCTCCCTGTTTCCCTGATAGCTATAATCTGTTGTTCATGATGACGGTCGTCTTCGAGTATAGAATCCAGAGGTTAGCAGTGAATATTTCGAAGACAGTAGGAAAGCGTTGTTCAGGTTAGCAGTGGATATTTTGGTAAAAGTAGCAGAGCATAGTTCGTCCATCTGTTTCTCTTCGCCTGACAAGCTGGACTGGACATTCGGGTAGAGTGAACAAAATGGCCGCCTTTATACACGACGGATTGAATGTTCTACGTCTTCTGATTGGTTAACCTTCTATTGGTGGACTATAAAGTGAGTCAAGTCATTTGGATTGGCTCACTAGTTACACATTATACACAAAAAAAACTGCAACATAATCTCCAGCTATTCAAGTGTAATGTCAATCGACGTCTCCAGATGCCTTGATCTATCCCCTATCCTTCTCTTCATCTTTTCCTCTATCACTCTTATTTGCTCTCGCTCCAACTCTCTGTAACCCCTTACGTGCTAGTCGCTTCCCGACTTGCTTGGGACAATTAACGCTTAAAAAAGAAAAAAGATCAAAATATTTTACAAAAGTTTGATATAGGTTAACACCTCTGGATGGAGTAGGACGAAAGTGTGTATTCTCAAACATCTTATCAGAGAATCGAACATGGAGTTAATTTCAGGCGGGTGGGAACTGCGTGTGTTTTTAATCAGCCAATTTTCGATGCGTCTCTCCTTTCGAACGTCTCCCGGATGTCCCGCGGCATTCCCTCGGCAGTTCTTCTCAGCTGTCACTCTCTGCCGTTCACCAAAATGTTGTATATATATAAGGACCCTTTGATCACAAGAGAGGTAAAAAGGGTTTGTTTGTCTTTAACTCATCCAGACTTTAAATATCGCCAGCCTTCAAGGGCATCTATATTCAAAATAACAACCTTTCATATTCATCTGCTAGGGCTTTAGGCGAACAGAGACAGAAATATGTTGTCACGTGTCCATATCTGCAGTCGTTTGACAATCAAATTTCCTGGGAAAATTTGCTTCACCAAAAGATTTATAAATTTTTCTGTTCCATTCGCTAGCACTAAAACCAGAAAGCCAAATACACTTCCCTGAAGAACAAGTTACATTGATACAAATCGCTATATATATATATATATATATATTATTTTCATAGGTTTTAGTATTTTATTTGTTTAAAGTTTTACATTAAATTTTTGTTAACCGATCCAAATTGCACAATATATATATATATATATATATATATATATATATATATATATATATATATATATATATATATATATATATATATATATATATCAGCAAGAGAAGAATATTTAACTATTTTTTTATCTCTGCGTTCCGGGCGACGGACCCCAGCTCAACCGGGAACCTGATCAAATTACCGGCCGAAAATGTATCCGCACAGGTCGCATCCCAACGACTTCCCCAGCGTTTGTTTTACATTGTTTATTTAATTCGTTAAGGAAAAGCGTGCGAGAGGAGAGGAGAAGAGTTCTCGTGCGCTCTCGTGAGGAAATGTTTATATATATATATATATATATATATATATATATATATATATAATTTTATAATTTAAATATATATATATATATATATTTATAATTTATAAAATATATATATATATATATTATAAATTTATTATTTATATAATTATTTATTATTAATTTATTTATTATTAATTTATTTATTATTAATTTATTATTTATATAATTTATAAATATATAAATTTATAATTTATATATATATATATATATAATTTTATTTAGTAATTATAGTTACTCTATTTTTAATATTGAAAGAGTTGTTCACAAAATTAGCTTGACTTTAGACTCATTAAAGACCCGTAATTTGCTGTCCGGCACTTACGAGCTGTATTATTATTATTATTATTATTATTATTATTATTATTATTATTACTTGTGTGTGTTATCTTTCCCTCTTTTTATCCTGTAGAGCCGGGTCTAAGCTATGGTCTTTGGACCCTACAGAAGAATTGTTATTTAATTGATAGCACTTTTCTTAGTATATGGGATGTTCCTCGTAGGGCGATATCCTGTGCAATTTTTATGTTGATGCTACCTGGGGCGCTGTTAGTAAAACTGTCCATTACTTTTCTCATGAGACCCGGTGCTCCGATTACTATTGGTACAGTCTCAGTCTTCATTCCCCACATCCTGTTCATCTCGATCTCCAGGTCCTTGTTTTTGGGCAATTTCTTGATAATTTTTATGGAGTTGTTTTCTCTCAAATGTCAATAAGCATACACTTCCTGAATTTCTTGTCTTTTATGATAATATCAGGTCTGTTGGATTTTATTTCCCTGTCAGTTTGAATTGGCGTGTCCCAGAGGATAGTTACATCGTTATTCTGGGTAACTCTGTCTGGTTGGCGCTCATGCCATCTCTCAGTGATTTCGATTTTTCGGTCTATACACCGGAGTTTTTCTCGTTGGTTGAAATAGATCTACCCCCACCACACCATATGAGGTAAGTTTGGATTTACTGTTTATTAATTATATAGTTCTGTATTAATAAATTCAGCTCTTTTTGTGGATTATTCTTAATATTTGATATTACTGGGATCCACTGGGATTATATACCAACGGATTTATTACCAGTATTATATATATATATATATATATAGTTAACTAAAGAATATAAAACAAACACTTATTAATAATAGCTTTCCAAACTATATAGTTGATGAACAAATAAGATGCTTTCTTAGAAGTCTCAATACTAAGCAAATAGTACATAATACTACTTCAACTAATCTCAAACATATTAATCTCCTATGTCGTAATCAAATGCATACTAATTATAAACAACATGAAAATATACTAAAAAAATAGTAAATACTAATATATTTACAAAGGATCATAGCAACAGAATTAAGTTAATCATATACTACACTAAATCTAGTATCTCCAACTTAATTCTTCGCAATGATTCTTCTCCCCCGGTTAGCGATTTGCAAAAAAACAACATAGTTTACAAATTCAAGTGCCCTTTGGGAGAGTGTATCTCAAATGGATTAAATAATATTTATGTTGGTCACACCACAAACTCGCTTTCACGACGCTTGACACTACATTTGAATGATAACTCTAACATTTTTAGGCATGTAAAACAACATGCCTGGCCGCGCAAACAATTCCGTAAAATCCTTGTTGAAAACACAACTATACTTAAGCATGAAAACAATAAACAAAAACTAAAAATCCTTGAAGCTATATGCATAAAACAGTTGAAACCTAACCTGAACAAAATAAACTATGAAATCTCCACAAATATTCTTAAATGCCTATAATTGGTACCAGAAGACAACTACTTCCCATACTTAATACTTCTCGTTTTCACTCTCGTGTGGTCCTGTGCGACGTCATGAGCTGCGGTGTGATTTTCGCTTCCAGCGTCTCCTATGCACGAGTTTTTCGTGGCTTGGAAATCTTCCATGTAAACAAAAACAGACTATCATTATTGCTTTGTATGAGTATTGTTTAATATATTGTAATGTAATTGTCATCTTTGATAATGGCTTATGTAAGCCGAAAGTTTAGATAGGATTAAAAAAATATGTATCAATATTGTGATTTTCTTTCTTCTTTTAATGATAATGTTATTAAGCTTATCAGACGTTATGAAAGGAATTTGCATAAACTAAATAGACAAAATTTTTCTATATTATTTAATGAAACATGCATCAATATATATATATATATATATATATATATATATATATATATATATATACTTATCATTTTGATAAGAAATAAGTTTACTTCATTTTGATACCAATTTCATTATTATATCTGGTCTAAAACTTGTTTTATGGGATTTATAGGATTCAAGACATTACTCATCAAACCAGTACCTATCATTTTGACGAGAAATAATTTTATTTCATTTTGATAACAAATTCATTATTATATCTGGTCTGAAACTTGTTTCATAGGATTTATAGGATTCGAGACATTATTTATCACTTAGATGATAGACCGAGTGGTGTAATGGATAACTAATCGGAACAAGAGAGCCGAGTTCGAATTCCAGTCGTCTTCACCTACGCAGAAATACTCTTGCAAAAGGTCTGGATGCACCTACTCTCTCCAAGCATTGAGTTATTCAGCAGAACTTATACAACATGATTATCACCAAACATTCTTATAATCTAAAAATATATCCTGTCTTTAAGTAACCTTCAAAACTTGGTAACCCGTAAAATAAAATCAGTCAATTAATTACTAATCAGTTCTTATAATTTTGACGAGAAATAAATTCACTTCATTCTGATACCAACTTTCTTATTCTTCTTGATTCAAAAAGCGTATTTTTTTTTAAAAAAAAGGGATTGAAAGATTGCTTATTAATTAATCCACGCCATTTTCAAGATAAACTAGAATTACTTCCTTTTGATTGTAGTTTCA
Organism: Acanthosepion pharaonis; assembly: GCA_903632075.3. Lineage (NCBI taxonomy): Eukaryota > Metazoa > Mollusca > Cephalopoda > Sepiida > Sepiidae > Acanthosepion > Acanthosepion pharaonis. Next base: position 4,544,951 of record CAHIKZ030000435.1, on the reverse strand, counting down.
ATATAACATCTGGCTTCAAATTTGTTTCATTGGAATGGCGAACTTACTTATCAATGATACATTGTATATTCAGGTGTGTCGGGTTGGGGTAATAATTATTGTGGCTTGTCTGGTTGATTATTACTAATTTTTAGGTAGTTCGATTCTCACTTGTTGTCACGTCTAAAATTAAACATCAAATAACCTCTGATCTAAAAATGTCTCATTAAATTAGAAATCTTATTTACTTATCAACATTCATAATTTTGAGACGAAATAAATGTACTTCCTTTTCTGATGCCAGTTTCATTATTCTATCTGTTAAAATTCAATGCATTGTAAAGGAATTAATGGCAGATTAAGCGATGAACAGAGCACAGATGAAATTGTTTCGATTGTAGTTTTTATGTGACGCGTCTTCACGCGTCAGTTTGTGGTGTCGTGCCATTTTCATTAATTGTGAAATATATTTAACTTGTTTATTCCTAAAATGAATGACTTTCATTGATGTTAACTTCTTTGCTTTTTATGGTCAAGGCCTTTAGTATTTGTAATCATTTTCTTTTATATTTTATATTGCATTGTATGGATTATTATTTGGTATTTGTCCGATTTTTTGTGATTATGCCGAAAGCCATACAAGAAATGCAGGATGTGCTGGTGACGTAAGAGATAGCGTCTCGGAACTGGAAATCGGAGAGCCGTTCGAATACCAATCGAGTTCAGTTACGGGTAAATACCGTTGGGAAAGGCATAAATCCATCGCTGCTCCCTAAAATAGGTTAAATAGTAATCGTCGATGGAAGAATTACTCTAAAATGTTTAATGCTATATTCAGTTGCAAAAAATAGTTTTGCAACCCTAAAATATGTTTCTGCTTTAAATAAATAAAAAATGTCTGTAAGCCGTAAAATATGTGAACAAAGAAATACAATACATTCACATACATAGAGTAGTTTAAACACAAAAATAACATTCTTTTATAATAGCTCATGGAAATAAAAATCGTACAGAAGGCATTAAACAATTTGTGTTCAAATTCTCCCCGGAAACTAGAAAAATGATCCGAACTTTGATAAGTATTCAATGGAGCTTGCGTAAATGAATAATTTCTGTCCTAATACACACACACACAGACACAATATATATATATATTACTGGACACTCCCGTCGGTTTTCTGGCGTATGGGGATCAAACCTAGGAACCAACAGCCAGACACCTGTACGTATGCTTTGATTATAGTGGTGAAGGGTTTGTGCAGAACCAACCACTCTTTTAGTGCACAACGTGCCACAAGGGCCGCAAACGACCCCCCGCAGGTTTTGATTTCTCCTAGACAAGTTGTCATCCAAGGTTATATAATCCAGTTTGTCCTACTATTTCCCAAATTATGTACTGGATCCGACTGGAATTTTAACGCGGTTCTCCGATTCCCCAACCCAAGCCGCTATACATTACTCCACCTAATTATATATATATATATATATATATATATATATAATCATGATGTTGAATGTTCAACATCATCACTTAAGAAGACACCAGAAATGTTGAAACAAAATGGCTATTTTTGTACTGATTTTATAACATATTTATGTTATAATTTTCGAATAAATGATTATATTTGCTCTACTCTGTATTGAGCACTCTTTTAAGAATAGTATTTGTTGGTTATTGGAATTTATTCCGTATACACTAATCATATACTTGAGTATATATATATATATATATATATATATATGGCTTGCGGATAAACGTGCTTAATGATAAATATTTTATTCTTTTGGAATATCTATCTATCACGCTTATTCTAAGCCTATTTTTGACAAATTAATACTGTTTTGGAGAGGGCCTTCTGTCTTCACCTACATATTTGTGTGTCATGCGCAGAATTTCGATAATGTCACGTTTGCCGAAACATGCATCATATAATTTCAAAAAAGAGGGAAAAAGACAAAGAAGAAAAACTTCGTTGTGATGTGCGAACGTTTAGCAGTTCTCAAACTGACGACTGCACGTAGCATCTGTCGTAGTTAATCTTAGAAGCCATGATAGAGCCTTCTGATTCAACTTGGAAGGCAACAATCTCCATCGCATGACAAGCTGGAATTTCCGGCTCGACGCGTGTGTGTTCGTGTGTCTTTTGTATAAATACGGTTTGTGGGTGTTCGTTGCTGTCTTCACAACATTCTTTGCGCTGCCTTGTCACGCACAGGGTCAAACAGGGAGGTAGAAAATGCTTTGCTGCTTAAACTTCTAATCGGAGTTAACCCGACTGATTCGAAAATCAGTATTCAAAGATCCACTTTTTAATTCGGTTCGAAGAATGAAACCACTTACCTCTGCCAGCGAGAAATGCCTAACTAATTTATCGGTTAGACAGGATTTATGGTTTAAAAATGAGCATCAACAAGTACCAATATCTATCTGCTATATCTGTGAATATTTGATCATGTGTTGGTTTAAAATCACAAGCACATATAAAATCACAAGCACTCCTATGTTACGCGTTTCGATCTTCGAAAAGCCTTCTTCAGACTGATGATAGTTTTATCGATAGACGTATATATGGTTGGTGGGAAGAAGAAATACAACATAGTTTATAATTCTTCCTATAGAAACGCATGTTGCATTTCGCTTCTAGCCACAGATACCTAAGTTACCATTGATGAAAGCATTATTAATCGGAAGAAATGCCTTAAAAGGACGATTTATATATGACATATATCAATGAGAGGTATAAAAAAGATCTAAAAACACCAATATCAATAATAGTCCAGAAGCAGGTATATATATATATATATATATATATATATATATATATATATATATATTATTGGTACTTGTTAATGCGTCTAGAATGCACGAGTTTGTCGTTGCTTGGAAGTCTTCCATGCAACCAAAAACAGACTATCATTATTGGTTTGTCTGTGCATTATATATTAAAATGTAATTGTCATCTTTGATAATGGCTTATGTAAGCCGAAAGCTTAGATTGGATTAAAAAATATGTATCAATATTGTGATTTTCTTTCTTCGTTTAATGATAATGCTATTAAGCTTATCAGTCGATATGAAAAGAATTTTCATAAAATAAATAGACAAAACTTGTCTATATTATTTAATGAAACATTCATCAATATATATATATATATATATATATATATATATATATATATATATATATATAAATGTAGCTCTTGAAAATATATTTTCAGTTGAGCACTGTTGAACGACAAGCTAATTCTAAAAACACCAACCAGGTGCGTTAATTAAATTGGTTAGAATAAATTCTTTTTTTATATTACCCCTATTTTAAAGATCTGAATGGCTATTATAACATGACTTCGTTGCCAAGATTTTGAATTTTCCTATACTTGTATTGTAATTGGTCATTCTAGCTTTTGTAACAACGTTTTCCCCTTGCAAAGAATCGTTAATTAATTTGAAACTTTTAAAACAATTTATTTTACATTCAACATCATCACTTGATAAGACACCGGAGGTGTTGAAACGAAATGGCTATTTTTGTAGTGATTTTATAACATATTTATGTTATATTTTTTAAAAATAAATAATTTACATATATATATATATATATATATATATATATATATATATATATATATATATATATTATATTCAGGTGGTTGGAATGTCAAATTGAACCCTTTATTTCACTCACTGGGGTTCTAGTTCCACGTGCCATGTTTAATGGAAGTCAGTTATCTCCTGTTAATTTCCTTCTGAAAGTTCTCCACTGCCTTAACCAGGTATTGAACTCACTCTCTTTGGGTCCTGTCACTGGATCTAACTAACGCCTTTATCCACTCAAGGACAAATGGCACAGTGGATAAAGACGTTAGTTAGATCCAGTGACAGGACTGTGAGTTCAACACCCGGTTAAGGCAGTGGAGATCTTGGAGAGGGGAATTAACAGGAGATAACTGACAATGACACCCATTAAACATGACACGTGTAACTAGAACAGTCTACGCCAGTGAGCGAAATAAAGAGTTCAGTTCGACATTCCAACCATCCGAAGATCCGAAGAAGGCCGGAGCGTACAACAGCCGAAACGTTGTAATAAATATGGCAACAAAAATGAGGACAATAGTCCGAATAATGTAAATAATATACATATATATATATATATATATATATATATATAATATCTTATCGCATGTAACTTACATCCAAATAGTTACAACCACCGAATATTATCAAAATATCAATTTAAGCCTCGGTTTTCTAACTTATTTAGGAGGTCACCTGAGTTTTTTTTTATGTGTGAGGGACTAATTCCGCCGAGGAGAGGGGGTAGGATTTTGCTTCATTACGCTGGCTATCCCTGATATGATATGTCTCAATGGTGTTTCCAGTTTATGTGTTTTTGGTCGTGGATCTTTTTGGGTAGTGTCCAATGAGTTTAGCCACGAGGTGTCTTAATTTCTCTTGTTGCCTATGAATTTTTATGTCCCTTTCGTGGCTCTGTTTACTTTTTCGTAGCTGTAGTCATCGATGAGGTCTGTCATTTTCTGTTGGTAGATGAGTTCGTTCACCTTTATATGACACCTTATCCCATCTAAACAGCATCCAAATAGTCACCACCACTTCCAAACCATCATGGATATAATCAGATCTAAAACACACATATCAATAATAGTTCAGAAGCAAGCATATATAAAATAAACTGCTTAGACTGTTCGTCATAATACATTGGAGAAACATGCAGAAATTTAAAAAAAGGTATCTATAAACACAAAAGACACCTCATAAATAACAATTTAACAAATGCAATAGTCATACACCGAAATACATTCGACCAAAATTTTGATCTAAAAAATGCCGCATCCATCAAAAGAGAAAATAATTTATTCAAAAGTAGACTAAATGACGTAAAATTTCCGTTAACCTGATGAATATTCATGAGTGTCTTTCAATTTAAAACTTCCCTTTCAAAGATGCTACATGACGTAATCTAAGGTCTAAATGCCTAGACATTTCAGGAAAACTGTTGAATATTTAAGAACATCTTTAAATTAAAAAAAAAATCCTTTCGAAGATACCGTATGACGTAATCTAGGATCTAACGCCTAAACATTTCAGTTGACCCGATGAGTATTTATGGCCGCCTTTAAATTTAAAAATTTTGAGTAATTGTCAAATATATTTTTGCTGAAAAATGAGATCATTACATTTGTCTTGATAAAGTAAGTCGGATGACGAAACGCGTCGGTTAAAACTAAGTATAGTTTTCCTCTTGTCGTTTTATTTATATATATATATATATATATATATATATATATATATATATATATATATATATATGTGTGTGTGTGTGTGTGTGTGCTAATAACCTTGGGAATGGTATTAATATTAATATGTAGATATATGTGCTAATACCCTTGGGAAAGGTATTAATTCTCTTCTTTTCCCTCCAGCTATGGTTAAATAGCAGGAAAAACGGGGTTCTATAGCCTTTGATGGCAATTGGTCTAGGAGAAGGACAACTCTGAATTCAAAACCTGCGGAGGGTCATTTGGGGACCTTGTGGCACGTAGTGCACCAGGTCTTTGTATTCGTCCCTTCAAAAAGTGTGGATGGTCCTGCACGAAGCCTTCACCACTATAATCAAATCATACGCACTGCTGCTTGACTGTCAGCACTTAGGAACTGAGCTGCTAGACCCTTATACATCGAATACGACGGGAGTCCACGACACACACGCACACACATCAACATATATATATATATATATATATATATATATATGTTAGCAAATATATGGATATAGATCCGACAGTATGAAAAAATATAGAAAAAACAAACAAAAATCTTAATATGCAATTATGCTGTATTAATGTTAATATAAAGTCGATGTCGGACGTTTCAGTCTATTTAAGACCATCTTCAGGACATTTTCATTTAAACATAATTAACATTAGAACATATAAAAATTTCACAACATCGCCCACGTGACGACGACGTGATCATATTTAATCGGAACGCTGATCTTATATAAAAATTTCAGTTATCTGTTTGGATTAGTTGTGCTCTAATGTCCATCGTCTTTGGTGTTAAATTTTTGTATGTTCTAATGTTAATTATGTTTAAATGAAAATGTCCATGAAGATGGTCTTAAATAGACCGAAACGTCCGACGTCGACTTTATATTAACATTAATAGAGCATAATTGCATATTAAGATTTTTGTTTGTTTTTTTCTATATTTTTCTCCATATATATATATATATATATATATAAAGAGAGATGGATATATGGAGTTGGATATGAGTGGGGGTTGTAGTTACAGATAAAATGAAATGTACAGGGTGCGTACGGCATTTGAGGACATGTGATTGTGTGCCTGCAGTCATGTGATAATTAATGTGCCTTTATCGTTTCAGAGAATCAATGGCCAAATATCAGTTAACACTTGAGATGAAACGATATGCTGTAATTGATGTAATACACGCAAAGCATAGAGATGTTGACTTTGCACGATTTTTGGAAGTCGCCAGGTCATTTTGGGCATAAAGTTTGTAAGACAAATGCGGGTATGTGTCACCTGTATCGACATATCTATGTAGCGCAGTCTGTTCCTATCTATCTATCTATCTATCTATCTATCTATCTATCTATCTATGTTCATATGTATGTATCTATCTATCTAACTCAGTCTGTTCATATCTATCTATCTATCTATCTATCTATCTATCTATCTATCTATTTAGCTGAGTCTCTTCATATCGATCTATCTAGCTATCTATGAACCCTCTTCATCCCTGAGTTTCATATTAGTCGCATTCTTCAGGCTGTGTGAAATTGTTCAATATATGGAGCGAAGACATGTGATTGTGTGCCTGCAGTCATGTTAATTAACGTGTCTTTATCTTTTCGGAGAATCAAAGGCGAACTCAACAAACACGAAATTAAAAAAACGTACAGAAATATATAATATATATATATATATATATATATATATATATATATATATATATATATATATATATATATATATATATATATCAGGTCATCCCATAAGTTCTGTCCGAATTTTGAATAAAGAAAACAAGTGACCAAATGTTACATTTAATTACAGATTCAATCAACAATGTATTTTCCCTGATTATCTATGATTTCCTTCCTTACTAATTCCATTACTGTAAAATTCTTTTGGCTTTGATTTGAAGAACTCACAAATGTCAGTTTTAACCTCTCCCTGTGTTACAAAAGCTGTTTCTTCCAAATGATTCTGTAAGCTACGAAACAAATGGTAGTCTGAAGGAGCAAGATCGGGAGAATAAGGTGGATGAGGAATTTTCTCCCAACCAAGTTCTTCGATCTTTTGTGGCGTGATTCTTGCTGTGTGCGGTCGCGCATTGTCCTGATGAAACATCACCTCTTTTCGATTCACTAGAGCAGGTCTTTTTTTCCTCAAAGCTTGGTTCAAACGCTCTAATTGCTGACAGTATATTTGAGCATTAATTGTTGCATTAGGTGGTAAGAATTCAAAGTGGATTATTCCTTGGCGATCCCACCAGATTGAAAGAAGAACATCTTGCCCATGAAGTTCCCTTCTCAGCTGTGGCTGGGGTCCTTCCCCTTTACCAAGCCACTGTCTACGACGCTTAACATTTCGATAAAAGATCCATTTTTCATCGCCAGTCACAAGTCTATCCAAAAAACGGTGAAACAAGTTGGCGAGAATGGAGAGAAGAGCAGATGTCAACTCGGGATTTGAGGTTGTTTTCAGACAATTCATGAGTTACCCGTTTTCCAAGTTTAGGTTATTTTCCAAGTTGTTGAAGATGACGATGAACAGTTGTATGGTTTGAACTGAGAACCACTGCCAATTTCTCAACTGATAAAGCAGGATTTTCTTCAAGGGTTGCTTCAAGAAGCTTTTCATCAAACTCAACTGGAGGTCTAGTTCGATCTTCATCTTCCATGGGTAAAATCTCCACCTCTGAATTTTGCAAACCATCTTCTGCAAGTTCTTTCATTCACACATTCTTCTCCATAAACTGAGTGAATGTTTCTAGCCGCTTCGGCTGCTGAGTTTCCTTTCGTGAACTCATAAAGCATTATGTGCCTCAAATGATTCTTGGGTACTTCCATGTTAGCAGGGTTTTAATCAAACAAAATTTAATTTTATTGTTCTCTGAAATAAAATTTGATCAGTTTAAATGCATCTAAACATAAAAATAATGTTCAGCTCCATTAGACATTATAAAATACTCTTTAAATTTCGTTCATTTTTAACAAAAACTTAAAATTCGGACAGAACTTATGGGATGACCTGATATATATATATATATATATATATATATATATATATATATATATATATATATATAGTACAGGTAATAAATCAGTTGGTATATAACCCAAGTGGATCCTAGTAATATCAAATATTAAAACTGATCCACAAAGAGAGCTCAATGAATCTATTATAACAGAGCATATAAATTACATAACTAGATCCAAAATTAGCTCATATAGCATTTGGGGTATAGATCTATTTCAGTTGACGACCATAAGTAAGTCAGTCTTATTCAATACCGGAATAACACTGACGTACTTATGGCCGTCAGCTGAAATAGATTTATACCCCGACTATATGGGGTAATTTTTTATTTTGTTAGCGTAATATGAGTAGCGTTCCGATTACAATTTTTCCTCCCACTTCCATGAAAACACCTATATACGCAACTACATATAAATCCAAAATTTAAAAATTAATCAGTTTGTCTGACGATCGCAAATAACGTGAAACCCAGTGTCACAAACTCACATCAATTAACTTATATATATATATATATATATATATATATATATATATATATATATATTAAATATATATATATATATATATAATTCTGTGGACAAGACAGATTGGTATCAAATGACAATTGAAAAAATCTTAGATTTTGCCGACGCGTTTCGTCCTCCGACTTTTTCAAGGCAAAAAATGAAATCGAAATGTTTTTGTTGTTATAGTTACATTAAAAATCCAAATTTAAAAAGTTAGACGTTTTTGTCGAAGCCTTTTTTTTCTGCTTAATGTAAATTACCTTTACAGTAAGGGATTATTATATATATATATATATATATATATATATATATATATATATATATATATATATATGTATGTATATATATATATATATATATATATATATGTGTGTGTGTGTGTGTGTGTGTTTAGAGTGTAGTTACAGATAAATTTAGATGTACAATGTGCGTATGGCATTTGAGTGTGTGCCTGCAGTTATGTGATAATTATGTCGATTTTTTCCAAAGCATCAATAAGGAAAGATCCGTTAACGCATGAGATTAACAAAAACGCGCTATAAATGTTCCGATACCCGCAAAATACAGCGACTGCACATTTCTTGGGTTTCGTTTGTGTACAGTGTTACGAACGAGTTGAAAGCTTCCAGCGCGAATGTGTCCCCCCGTAGGTAAAACGCAAAAAGCATTCACAGCGTTCGAGCAGGTATCAGGACACCTCAATTCGCACAGCGGGGGCTCAGATCCTTATCGATGCAAATCCCGGAACGTCTCTGCGGACTACTACCAGAGATATCCTGATATCCGAGGGCTCAATAAGCACATGTGGTGTATGAGGACATTCGGTACAAGTCATACATCCACGTCCTGGATAAGACGATAAACTACGTCCAACAGCAAGTCCTCTGATCAGGAGGTTTTGAAGAGCGTGGAACCACCTCTTAATTGCTGGTGTTCCCAGGTCCACCCTAACCCAGGGTGGTAGCACCTGTTAGGGTCCCAGCTATGGGGAAATAGTAAACCCCGAAACTGAGGTAAAAAGCTTTATGAAAGTGTAAAAATAGGTTTTAATACCGGAAATACTTTCAAAAAAAAATTACCAGAAGTAAATTTTTGAAGAAAAAAAAATTATTACCAGCAATATATTTTTGAAAAAATTTTTACCAGCAATACGTTTTTGAAAAAAATATTACCAGCCAGCAATACGTTTTTGAAAAAAAATATTACCAGCAATAAGTTTTAGAAAAAAAATATTACCAGCAATACGTTTTTGAAAAAAAAATATTACTAGCAATACGTTTTTGAAAAAAATAAATATTACTAGCAATACGTTTTTGAAAAAAAATATTACCAGCAATACGTTTTTGAAAAATAATTTTACCAGCTATACATTTTTGAAGAAATATTATTATCAGCTGTATGTTTTGGAAAAAATAATATTACCAGCTATACGTTTTTGAGGGAAAAAATAACTATTAACAGAAATAGATTTTTGACAAAAGAAATATATTACCAAAAAAGAAAAAAAAAAGAAAAAAAAGGTTGTCGGCATTAAATGACCCATTGAGGTTGATGTGCCTTAAACCAAAACAAACCAAAACTAAAAAAGACGTAACACAGACTATCACATGACGGCGTGACATTTGAAATAAAAACATAACATAAAGCGTAAATATAAATAAAACTATAAGCGATTTTTTATAACCTTTCACTGGAAAGATGAATTGTGTGGCGTATCAAAGCCAAAAGAGCATACAAGTTAGACAATACTTATACAACTTCAATTTTAATGGCAAACAACAGGTAAAAATGGAAGAATAAATATTTAAAGTAAAAATTCATGAATATTCACACAAACACGTTTAGTCATAGCAGTAGCATTTATACTAATAAGAAATAATGTCGGATTTTAAAATCCATTAATTTCACACAAACACACACACACACACACACACACACACACACACACACATATATATATATATATATATATATATATATATATATATATATATATATATATATATTACAATGAATCATTCATAGAAAAAGTAAATTAGTAAAGTTAATGATATAAAATGGCAAAATCCCTTTGTTCACTAAATTTTGAAGATGCATTAACCTACTAATCGTTCGATGAATGTTATGATCCTTGTTTTTTTTTTTTTTTAGATTATAACCTGTATTAGGTCTTCCTTTAATACTCAAGTACTTTCGACGGTTCTGCAGGTCATCATCAGGCATGGAATCTATTTTGTTTTTTTGTAAAATTCAGGTATCATCCGCGACGAAAATATATAGTGCAAATCGAAATATGTGTTTTTTTTTAAATGTGTTCTTGGTAACGGATAGAAACTTGCGGAGCGTGCAGTCGCAACGCTAAGGGTGGATTTTTAAAAAATTAAGTGAATGAGTTTTCCTTTTACTAATAAGGCAATTTAAGAATTTTTGTTGTAGGATTTAATTAGTCAACGTGGCATGAACTAAAGAGTTCAATAAGTAGAGTAATATCACAACTGATATCTCCAATATTTGCATCATCGAATCAGTTCATATATATATATATATATATATATATATATATATATATATATAACTGATCGATGTGAACTGATCCGATCATATTTTGAATATATATATATATATATATATATATATATATATATATATATATATATATATATATATATATGAAGAAATATAGTCTTAAGGTGTGCTATATTTATGGGATAAAGTGCTCAATATCAGACATAGAGCGTGTTGTAAATATAAAAGTGCAAATAGAAGTCAACAGAGGCGACAGTCTGTTTCATGCTAGACACAATCGTCAGGCCACGAGTGATGTTTTTTTTTCTCGGCTATTTATATATACGCGTCAGTCGTGCATTGCGGGCAGTCTATTTTGGCGGTTATTAAACGACTTCCTGTAAATAACCGCCAAAATAGACTACACACAATGCACCACTGACCCTTATATATAAATAGCCGACACTCTAGCATGAAACAGACTGTCGCCTCTAAGTGTTGACTTCTATTTTCACTTATATATCGTTACCCAATCGATCACTCTAGAGAAAAGACACTTTTAAAAACATTGGCTGCTGTTGCTATTAACGAAATTAATTAATACGAATTGAGCGCTCTTGGATACTGGCGTTTGTATACATCACGTATATAATACGTTAAATTTTTCCTTTCTCCGATAGCTTACGGGTAGCATCTCTGAGTGATAGCAAATCTGTTGGGTTTCGGTCCCGGCTTGAAGCAATCAGCGTCTAGCCACAATGATAAGCTGTGATACAGCGACACAGGCTTGTATGTGGATGATGAGGATGATCTCTCTCTCTCTCTCTCCCTCTCTCTCTCTCTCTCTATATATATATATATATATATATATATATATATATTCCTCCAAACATGGTGATAACAATACCTACACGCAATGGGTTACTGACAATGAAACAAAATAATGAGAAGATGTTTGTAAGGAGAAAGAAAAATAGACAAACAGGATTCAGGAAGACAAGATGGCGAATCATGTTGCTTTGTTTGTTTGTTTTGTTTTGTTTTACGGCATACAAACCTAAATGGGTTATTTAATTACGACAAAATTTATATGGCTGTTAATAATTTTTTTCCCATAAATTTACTGTTGGTAATAATTTTTTTCCCATAAATTTACTGTTGGTAATAATTTTTCCAGAAAAGTATTTCTTTTATTAAAACCTATTTTCATACTTTCATAGTGTTTTGACCCCTTTTGTGGGGTTAACTATTTTCCCGCTCAATCATTTCTGCTCACGAAACCTATTTTAACGTAAACATTACGGAGAACGCATATATTCTACGAAATTTTTGAACGTTTAGGTCAGTAAATGTCATTAATACATTTATTAAAAAAGAGAGCATTTACTTAAATAAATTTTATCGGTAAAAATAACGTATATACAGAAATATATTAAATAATTGTTCGAATTATTTGGGAGTCCTGCTTCGATGTTAATGTCGACTTAATGACTAGAGTTGTGGTTTTTGAAGCTTTGCGTTGTTGTGCTTATTCATCTTAATGAAATTGCAATGATATCAACTCTTCCTGTCACGAAAGATTTCTCAGTAGCACGCGGCTCTGTTTGATTACATTTTAGCCACAGTAAAACCTCTTTCGAAATTCGACTCAATTATCTCAGTTTATTTATCAGCTAAGTCATCGAGTAAAATTCTAAACTATTTGTTATCAGAGTCTGTCTATATTTCTGAGATGAGGCATTATGTACATTATTTACATTATTCGGACTATTGTCCTCATCTTTTTCGCCATATTTATCACACCGTTTCGGCCGTTGTACGCTCCGGCCTTCTTCAGGTGGTTGGAATGTCGAAACGTTGTGATAAATATGGCGAAAAAGATGAGGACAATAGTCCGAATAATGTAAATACTATTTGTTATCATTTCAACTATTTTTACACTTCGAGTAGACGAAATTCCTCAAAAAAGAACTTTCTTAGTTCCACTATGAAGAGCGTGCGATTCTTTTCAATTCATTAATTGTGTAGCTGTAAAGTGCATGTTTTATATTGGCGTAATTTCAAGGTCGTAATGAAAAAGGTTTTAAATATTGCGAGAATTATGAAAATAGGAAACAGAAACAAAGAGAAAATCCAACAAACAAGATGACACCGCTTGTTTGGCGTAATTTGCAACAAAAATACGCGTAATTTTACTTCATGGAGGTACGGCGGAGTAATGGATAGCGGTTAGGACTGAGGAATGGGAGAGCCGAGTTCGAATTCTAGTTGAATCCATTACATTCACTTACCCTTAGGAAAGGTATGAAGCCTCCTATTCTCCCCACTCCCAGCTATGGGTAAGTAACAGGACAGACTAGGTTCTATAGCCTTGGATGGCAACTGGTCTACCGCAAAAAGAAATGGCAGCCAACTGTGCGTAAAAATCTGCCTCGTTAGTCATGTATCGAAATATACATACGTGATAAACAAGCATGTATCACGTATGGCACATAAGTGACTGAATTTTACTATTGGTCATCTAATACAAGGCCCAAGAGCCACTCAAGATAGATGGTTACTGAATGGTATTGTTTTAAGGGGGAGAAAGAGGCGCATATTATGAGAATATGTAGGATAAATAACGATTGAGTTTATACATGAATAGGTTAAGATTATCGTGACTGGAGAATCATCCTCGTTGAAGTGTTCCACGACGTGGCCGTTCGGAAGAATAAGTTTTTGACTGGAATTTCTCTTTGCCAAAAGAGTATGAAGGAAATGAGGATAATTTAAAACCGTGTACCCGGCAAGGCTGATCCAAACTGTGAAAGTCTGAACTGGTGGAACTAGGGAACAGACATTATTTACATTGTTCGGGCTACCATCCTCATCTTTGTTGCCATATTTATCACAACGTTTCGGCTGTTGTACGGTCTGGCCTTCTTCAGGTGGTTAGAATGTCGAACTGAACCCTTTATTTCGCTCACTGGGGTAGACTGTTCTAGTTCTATGTGCCATGTCTAATGGATATCAGTTATCTCCTGCTTAATTCCCCTCTCCAAGTTCTCCACCGCTTTAACCAGGTATTGAAGTCATACTCCTCGAGGACACATAGCACAGTGGATAAAGCCGTTAGTTAGATCCTGTGACCCAAAAAGTGTGATAGATATAAAACCCGCTCTGTCCTGCTATTTGCCGATAGCATAAGAAGACATTTCATACCTTTCCTAAGGGTATTAGCACGTAAGTGAATGTAAGGAATTCGACTAGAATTCGAACTTGGCTCACCGATTCCTCAAACAGAGCAGCTATCGATTACTCCACCTTTGTTTCAGTAAACATTTATTTTTACAATGAAACTAGACTGATTGTATTTTTTTGCATTTTGCGGCTAAGACAAATTGAGAGTATATATATATATATATAAATTTACTAAATTAAAAATATGGTTCCATCGCTACATAGGAATTACCATGTTTCAAAAACAGAAACTAAATACTTCAAAGCGATGGAACCATATTTTTAAATTAGTAAATTTATAATATTTATGCTCTGTAGATTTGCATTGAACACTGTTTTGTAAAAATAAAAATAATTAAGAAGAACACCGGATTATATATCCTACTGTTCTTTCTCTTTAAAAAATATATATATATATATATATATATATATATATATATATATATATATATATATATATATATATATATATATATATATATATATATAGATAGATATATATATTTATAGATAGATTTTTATGGGTATATTATTTATTTTTTAAAAGGTATAAATAAGGTCCACTTGCCATAATTGAGAGTCTTATTAAAGAATGGATAAATCTAAAATTTTAAAAATTGATCATTTTGTCAACGTCGAAATAGCACGGTGAGTTCGAATTCCAGTCGAGTTTATTTGATTTACTTACGCACAAACACTATTGGGAAAGTTATGAATCCATCTCTTCTTCAGCTGTATGTTGAATAGCATGACAGACTGGGTTCTTTCGCCTTGGTTGGCAACCATTGCACCGCAGAAAGAAATGGCGACCTACAACGGGAAAAAAATCTACCTCGTCAGTTATGTATCGAAAGATACATGATCGCTCAAGTGTGTATCACGTATGACACTTAAACTGACTGGTTACAGAATATATGCCCTCTGGCAAGGTTCAGAACTGCGTCCGCCTTGTGAAAATTTAGCATTTTTTTTAATAACTGAACATATATTTGTATATAAATATGTAATATTCTGAAATTAATTTGTACTCAAAATATTTTTCAATTTATCCACGAGGTATTCGCAAAAGTCAGTTCCCTTTCTCTCATTGACTCAGGTTTGTCGCAATGCGCTTTATGTAGGAAATTGGGCAAAATTCAGAATTGATTTTCTTCTCATTAGTAGCCCAAGTTAGAGCATCTTATTTTTAAAGTGGCAAATAGCGTGATTCAAATTCTAGACTCGCTGAGCTTTTGGAAAAGAAGCCCAGTTTGGTAAAGCGGTTTGTATTTGTCTTTTAGCGTATTATTGGATTGAAGACGATTTGTAAATCTGATGGGACGTCTTCACTGAAACACGAACGAAAGAAATCTTTCAAAATGTGCTTGAACAATAATCTTCAAACATCTGAGTCCTCTATGAGCCTAAAACAACATCTGGGTCCCTGTAACGATTTTTCATCCACGGGCCACCGATGTTCCTCTATCCATTGACATCAGCTCGCCGGGTGGGTAACTCCCCGTGCTTCCGCTGTCCCTCTTGTGTCCTGTTACGATCAACTACGTTTCACAAGCCCTCTCTTTATCCCTTTTTTGAAAAATTAATTTTCCTCTCTACTTTTTGAAAAATCTCTCACCAGCTCCGCTTCTCCCTCTCATTCTCTCTTTCTCTCTCTACTTTTTGAAAAAAAATAATCTCCCTATACATTTTTTGAAAAAAATATATCAGAAATAGGCATTGCACAAAAGTATCTTTATTCAGTTATTTATTTCTATTATTAATTTTCAATCTCTTTCACTCTCTCTCTGAATCTTTCTTTATCTCTTTCAAACATATATCTCTCTTTCATCCATGCTTTTCTTTCACTCTCTCTTTTCACTGTTTCTCTTTCTATATTTTAGAGATTCTTGATTCATTCTCTTCTTTCTATCTATTTTCACCCCCTCTCTCTGTTATTGTCCTTTTTGCATCTCTCTTTATCCTTTCACGCCGTTGTTCGTATCTTTCCTTGTCTTTTCTATCTCTTTCTTTCATTCTAATTGTTCTATAAATTTAAGCTTTCACTTTCTCTCACAATCTTTTCAGTTTCACTCTTTTGTGGCGAAATCTAACCTTCTCTTTTAGCATTATTCTTTCTTTCTCTCTATTTCTGGAATTCTCTCTCTCTTCTGTCTTTCCAGTTAACATTGATCTTCAAAAAAATTTTCTATAAAACCTCTTTTTATCTTCTGTCTTTTAATTCCTCTTCTTTTATATCTTTCACGCTCCTTAATATTTATTATAATATTTTATATATTTTTCTATTTCACCGAGTAATCCCTTTCGTCTTAGTTTCTTTATTGCCTTTTTATTGGGATCTTTACAAAAAACTTTCAAACCTTTTCTCTTTCATTTCTTTCTTTTACTATTTTTACCCTACAATCTTAAGATCTCTCTTTCAATCTGAATGGGAATCCCTCGCTCTTAAATATATCAGAGTAGACATTACATAAAAGTGTTGTATTCATTTATTTATTTCTAATATTAATTTTCAATCTCTTAGCAAAATACTCGTTTTCTGAATCTTATGTTTCGCTGTGCCTGCATTCCTTAAAAATCAGCATTCAAAAATGCATATTTTAACAAGATTCGAACATTGATGATGGCGATAATGTTCGTAGTAGTATCTGAAATTTCTCGGATGTACGCGATGTAAATATGGCTTTCAAGCTAAATTCTCTCGCATCTCATAGACAATGTTACTTAATCTACTAAGTCAAGCTGTCACTAAGATCTGTCTTACATATTCATGTTCAGTTAAAGTCTGTATTGGAACGACTCTGTGATCTTTACAAGAAAAGCTGAATTACTAATATTCCAATACACATACATTATTTTTTGGCATAGTTTTTTCTTTTTTTCTTAAGCATTTCACCAGGCGGGAAGCCACTAGCACGGAAGGGGTTACAGAAGATTTGGAACGAGAGCAGATAGGAGGGATAGAGGAAAGGATATGGAGAAGGATATTGGATAAATCTATCTCAACTTGAGATGTCACACAAATCGGTTTTGAATAGTTGGAGATTATAGCTATCAGGAAACAGGAAAGGCAAGGGAGTTCCAAGGTGAGACATTGCGGAATGAATTTTCCACAGCAGAAGAGACTGCTACATTAAACAGTTTCAACAAGGAAAGGGTTTGAGGGGGAAAGTGGAGTAGGACGCTTGAATTCATGAAGATTGGGAACCAGCGAAAGCAGCTCATCGGAGCAATTACTATGAAACTCTTTCCGCAAAAACAAAACAAAAAAAAAGTATAGAGAGAGGCGACGACACATTTGTGAGAGAGCGAATGCAGACGAGATGACAGATCAGGGCCTATTACATTGCTTATCCGTCTCTGGATCTTATCAAGAACCCCGAGACAAACAGAAGAGGGAATCCAACGACAATATATGGCAGCAATAAAAAAAAAAGGGGTGAATGGTGGATTTGTAGAATGAAGGAAATTCCGGGGAGAAAAATTTCCTGGCGTGGCAAAAGGAACCAAATTTCTTTGCGGTCGACAAAGCAATTGAAAAAGAAAAGTTCCAAAAAGGTCAGACATAGAAAGAAAAGAAAAAGAAAAAAGAGAAAGAAATGAAAAAATTGAGCGTCAGAAGACAAAAATGCGACGGAGAAAGAAAATGGCCAACAACTTCGACAAAGTCAAAAAAGACCTAAAGACCGACCGAAAAGAAAAGGCGGCCTGTCTGCCTTACGCGCCCAACAGCGGCAGCAGCGAAACTGAAAAGAAAACGCGCTAAAAGGCGGCTGGCTTCGGAGGCAGGGCGGCGGCGTCGCGGCTGCCGAAAAGCCAAATGAAATAAAGCTGAAAGTGTAACCTTTGCTTTTTGAAACTGAAAAAGACGCATTAAAGAAAAGTCCAAAAGAAAAGCGAACGAAGGCCTTCGAATGAAAAAGGGCATTTAACGATTCGACGAACTTAATTAAATTAAAAGAAAAAGCATTACGACGTCCGGCTACCGCAACGAAGGCCTTCGACAAACTTTCGCACTTAAAAACAAAGCGCAAGAAAAGCGTCCGGCTACCGCGAACGAGGGCCTTCGACGAAAAGAAGGTATTTAACGATTCGACGGAAAGGTACGCATTTAATTAAATGCGCATTATGGACGTCCGGCTACCGCGAACGAAGCCCTTCGACGGACGTGCGCCCTTACCTTCTAAGGCGCATTACGGGCGTCCGGCTACCGCGAATGAAGGCCTTCGACGAACTTAGGTATTTAACGATTCGACGGACTTATAATGGGGTGCAGAGAAGGATCTCTGTGGTGATTAATAGAGAAGAGTTTTGTTTTTGAGGTGTTAAAGTTAACCAGCCAATTCCTGCCTTAAAAGGAAAGATTTTATTAACCGAATTATAAAAGAAAAATCTTTTTCTTTTCTTTTTCTTTTTTTTTAGAGCAGCATTATTTTAAAGTGGCATATAGAGTGATTGAAAATCAAGCTACGCTGAGCAAAGCGAAAAGATGCCCAGTTTGGTGAAGCAGTCTGTATTTGTCTTTCAGCGTATTATTGGATTTTAAGCGATTTGTAAATCTGATCGGAAATCTTCACTAATACACGAACAAAAGAAAACTTTCAAGAGGTGCATTCGTAATCTTCTTCTTCTATGTCATGTCTCTTCAAGATGTCAACGATCTTGCCTGTCCACAAATTCCTATTCTTTGTAACGTTTAACAGTTTTTGTCTTATTAATATTACGCTCCTTTCTTTTTTAGCTATCCATTTACTCACGATCATTAGATCTGTCCCTCTTCAATATGATCTGTGAGGTTCATATTCTCCAAACCCACTTTCCTCAGTATACATCCAAGAAACTTAAATTCTTTCTTTCTTATTCTAAGTATAAATGTCCTTTTTTTCTTTCTATTTTCCTTAAAATGCATAGAAGTGATTATTTCAGATTAATCTCTATATATAAAACAGTGGATGTCTGTGTGCTATCTTTTCACTCGAGTTCCATCCAGCCGATTTTGACCAATCTTGAAATATACGTTGTTCAATGTAAGATGGGTAAAACGGATCAAAAATCGATAAATTCAACTTTTTTCTCCGATTTCATTCAACCTCGGTATGTAGGTTACTTACATCATGACGAGCTCAACGATACCTCATTTTTATTTCTACGCCACTACGTTTAGCGAAAAACCGCGAAAAATGAAAAATCAATTTCAACACAAATTTTAAACCCTATTTTCAAGTGAATACAAACTTCACTCACTTGCAGCCAACAATAAGTTGATTGTTTAACAGTCATTTAACATAATAACTGAATCCACCCATATAGTGAAAACCAGCGTAAATAGCTAAAAATGGCGATTTTTACTGATTTAGTTTTTCTTTTCTCTTGATGTTTAAACCAATTTTCAATGAAATTAAACAATTTATTTATAAATGTATCCTCCTTTAAATTCCTGGTAGTACACTGACAAATTGAATTTCAAAAATTCCAAAATAATTGTGGTCTGAAGTGGGTCTTCATGTTGCCTGTTTTGCCCCTTCATGTTCTTGGCTAACTTCGATTGAATAAATACAGACTACTTCTGTTATATCAGTAACTATATTAATTCAACATGTTTTTTAATGAAAGTACTTGAGGAAGATAGTCTCCGTTACATCTAAACATGATGCTGTTTTTGCTCCATTCTAATTGAACGCGTTTTCTGATCGATCAGCTGGGTATGGCTGCTAGAATAATCCAAATGGACTAAGAGTGGGCGGAAACACTGACGGCCGGATTTGGTGTTTGGACCGTTGAGTGCTGAGCTTTACACAAGTGAATGGCGTGCAAGGCAAGCTGATTCATCCAAGATCTGTCGTAGGTTGCTAAGTTTAACTTGAGCATATGTCCACAATAGTGGGGCGCTCTGTTAGAATCAAAATATATTTTATAAATGGAATAGCTTACTTATTCTTACTCTAACGTTGGTGCTTTAAACGTTTGGTTCGTTACTCGTAAACCGGCAAAAAGCAACGATCACAGGGCACTCGGCGCAGAGAAAGGGATTGTCGGACTGAATACAAACGTCAGTTGTGTAGGTTTGCGTTCACTACCCACAGATACGCATAAATATCCTTGACTGACTTTTCATTAGGTGTCGTATCTTCTTATAACACCATATGAAGGTTCTTTGTTGGACGTATAGCTTTACTAGATCATGGGGTAGAATGGATCATGACCCTTTCTTGCTGGGTCAAGTGATTATTGGTAGGGGCAGATGTGACTCCCTTAGGCGATCATGTTTCTTTTCGATTTCCTGATCGCCCAAGGATATTTGTGCGGAAAAGAAGGTAACGAAACCGACTGGAATTGGAACACGACCCTCCTTTCCATTCCGAGACATCGCACATCCAAGCTTACAGCAGTTAGCATTCACAAGAGGACACCCATCTAGATACTGACCAGACTTGACGTTGCTTAATTTCGGTTATCTGACAAGAACCGATATTTCCGTGTGACATGTAAAGTAAGCCTCTCCCTACCCCAGATATGTGTGAATAGAAGGGTTAGTTGGAACCCATTCAAAGTGTTTGTCAGTCTCGGAAATCGACCCAGTAAAATTTCATTTGGTACTGAAACATAGCAGTATCACCTTGATTTGTTTCTCCTGTCAAGCTATTAAAGATAGCGTCGAGGACTTTACTACTCAAACTAACGACCTCATGAAAAGAAGTTTCCCTAACAGCCGCTTTGTGGCTATTTCTATAAGACAGAGGATCAAATAGAACCCCATAAACTTACTCTTAATTGCGCACCACCCGTGATCACTTGGCGTTATTTTTGATATTATTTTTTTCATCCGAAATAATTCTGGTAGTCAAACTGAAATGAAAGCCTTTCATCGAAACCTATCATAATAGTGTATGCATCGACAGCCAATGAAAGGAAGAAGAAATCGAATCTTTCTACTCCATGCTAGACAATGGCAAGGCTCATTACAAGGCTCAAGAAGTAATAATTATCATGGGAGACCTGATCGCCAAAATAGGCAGGGAGAGGACAGGCGATATGATCGGAAAATTCGGACTGGGAACCCGCCATGAACGTGGAGAAAAATGGATCCAATAGTGCAAGGGTAATGACCAGGTTATAAATAACAAATGGTTCCAAGAACATCCGAGACGATTATGGACACGGAGGATCTCAGCAGGAGAAACTAAAAACCAAACTGAGTACATAATTATCAACAAAAGTTTCAGGAATTCAATGGTTCACTGCAAAACCGACCCAAGTACGGACTGCGGAAGAGACCATCGCTCTGTTACATGTAAACTAAGCGTGAAACTGCGGAAACTGAAGAAGCCTAACACAGCAGCCAAATGACAACACAGCAAACTTCTGAGCAACCCGTATCCGAAAGAAAAATATATAGACAGTGTGAAAAGAAGATACGAAGGACACTATGGAAACTCGAAATGGGATGCACTAAGGGAACCTTTAGTGACATCAGCAAACGATATCATCCCAAAGGAGAATGGATGAAGAAGAAAAAACGACTGGATAACTGATGAGATTCTCCACATGATGGAAAGGTGACAGGAAGTTCTGCTAAGATACGGAACCCCATGTAAATGTAGCTTTCAAGCAGAATGCTCTCGCATCTCATAGACAATGGCACTTCGTCTACTAAGTCAAGCTGTCACTATCTATTCATGTTCAATTCTTAAGCTAGCTTTTGAAAGTCTGCATTGGAACAACTCTGCGATATTTAGAGGAAATGCTGATGGAAAGGAGAGAGAAAGCTCTTCTAAGACACGGGACGGAATACAGAAGACTGCACAACGTAATAAGGAGCAAATGCAGGCAAAGATAAGAAGAGTGGCTGGACAAAATTTGCAGAAATAGAGAGACTGAGTCTCCCCAAGAAAGGAGATATGCATAAACAAATAAGGAAACTAACAGGACAGAAGACATACTCGTCAACAGGTTGCATAAAATCTAAGAATAGAACACTCACGTTAGTGAAGGGAAAAACTCTTCAGAGCTGGAACAAATATATTGGAGACCACTTCCATGGCGAAAGAGAACAACCAGAAATACACAGAACTACCGACGGGATTGAAATTCTAATAACTGAGGTACAAGCTGCACAGGGAAAATTGAACAGAAACAAGGCGGCAGGGCCAGACGGAATAGTAACAGAAATGCTGACAACCTTAGATGATTTTGGCATAAATAAGATTAAAGAAATAATAAATGTAATCTACAACAGTAGTGATATAACGGATGATCTAAGCAGGTTTATTTTCATACCACTGTCTAAGAAATCAGACGCAAAAGAATGTGAACTCCACCGGAAAATAAGCTTAATGTGCCATATAACAAAACACATCATTCGTATACTGATGAATGGAGCGCTCAGAAAATTCAGGCCAGAGATAGGACAAGAACAGTGCGGGTACATCAAAGACACTGGAACAAGGAACGTGATATTCATGCTCAGAATGCAGAAAGAGCAATACAAATGCAGAAGGACGTGCATCTATGTTTCATAGACGACGCAAAGGCCTTTGACAAAGTACATCATAAGGATATGTTGGGACTGCTCAGCAACCTTGATATATTTGGGAAAGATATAAGACTAACCAAGAACCTATTTCTGGTAGCAAACTGCTTGCATACGGATAGAGAATGAGTTCATCAGATATACCAAAAATAAAGAGGGGCGTAAGGCAAGGATGTGTCTTCTCACCGGACTTATTCAACCTTTACAACTCTGAGAGAACTGGAAATCCTACCAGGATACATCAATGGCGGCCATAATCTTAAAAACAAAAGATACGGAGATGATGTAGAGCTGATAGCAGACACTGAAAGGAAATTACAAAACCTATTACAGAAGCTAGACAAGGAAAGCAAGAAGAAGGGACTAAGCATAAAGTACAAGAAAACAGAATGCAAGGTCATCAATAAACAGATGAGCGCGAAATGCGATTTACAGGTTGGGACAATAAAATCAAGCAGGTGCATAAATATCTTAGAAGTGTTCTGACAGAGGAGGAGGATAAGTTCGACGCTGAGATCTGAAGATATATCGGTATTACCAAAATTCATTCCAAAAGATAAGCAGAGTATTACGTGACAGGAGGATCTTGTTGGTAATAAAAAGAGTACAGACCAGGTACGTCATATCTGTCCTCTTTTACGGCAGCAAAAGTTGGACGGTCTCCTCAAGGATGAAGAAGAGACTCAAGGAGATGGAGGCATGGTTCTACAGAAGGATGCTAAGGATATCATGGACCGAGGTTGTGAGCAACAATGAGGTTTTGGGGAGGATGCAAACAAGGTGGAAGCTTATACTTAACATCAGGAAGAGGCAGATGAAATTTCTGTGACACGTAATGAGAAAAGAAGAGACTCGAGGCAATGGAGGTATGGTTCTACAGAAGGATGCTAAGGATATCATGGACCGAGCGTTTGAGCAACGATGAGGTTTTGGAGAGGATGCAAACAAGGAGGAAGCTTATATTTAACATCAGGAAGAGGCAGATGATTTCTGGGACAGAATCTCAGTAAATTCGAGGCAATGGAGGTATGGTTCTACAGTTTTGGGATTTTAAACAAATGAGGATATTGACATGGACCGAGCGTGTGAGCAACTCAAGGCAAGGTTTTGGAGAGGATGCTAAACAAAGGACCAGCGTGTGATGCCATCGATGTTTTGGAGAGGGATCAATAATCAGGAAGAGGCAGATGAAATTTCTGGGACACATAATGAGAAAAAAGAATAGTCTCAAGGCAATGGAGGTATGGTTCTACAGAAGGATGCTAAGGATAACATGGACCGAGCGTGTGAGCAACGATGAGGTTTTGGAGAGGATGCAAACAAGGAGGAAGCTTATATTTAACATCAGGAAGAGGCAGATGAAATTTCTGGACACGTAATGAGAAAAGAAGAAGAGTCTCAAGGCAATGGAGGTATGGTTCTTTAGGATGCTAAGGATAACATGGACCAAGCGTGTGAGCAACGATGAGGGTTTGGAGAGGATGCAAACAAGAAGGAAGCTTATATTTAACATCAGGAAGAGGCAGATGAAATTTCTGAGACACTCAATGAGAAAAGAAGAGTCTCAAGGCAATGGAGGTGTGGTTCTACAGAAGGATGCTAAGGATATCATGGACCGAGCGTTTTTGAGCAACGATGAGGTTTTGGAGAGGATGCAAACAAGGAGGAAGCTTATACTTAACATCAGGAAGAGGCAGATGAAATTTCTGGGACACATAATGAGAAAAGAAGAAGAGTCTCAAGGCAAAGGAGGTATGGTTCTACAGAAGGATGCTAAGGATAATTTGGACCGAGCGTGTGAGCAACGATGAGGTTTTGGAGAGGATGCAAACAAGGAGGAAAACTTATACTTAACATCAGGAAGAGGCAGATGAAATTTCTGGGACACATAATGAGAAAAGAAGAGTCTCAAGGCAATGGAGGTATGGTTCTACAGAAGGATGCTAAGGATAACATGGACCAGAGCGTGTGAGCAACGATGAGGTTTTGGAGAGGATGCAAACAAGGAGGAAGCTTATACTTAACATCAGGAAGAGGCAGATGAAATTTCTGGGACACATAATGAGAAAAGAAGAGTCTCAAGGCAATGGAGGTATGGTTCTACAGAAGGATGCTAAGGATAACATGGACCGAGCGTGTGAGCAACGATGAGGTTTTGGAGAGGATGCAAACAAGGAGGAAGCTTATATATAACATCAGGAAGAGGCAGATGAAATTTCTGACGACACCTCTAATGAGAAAAGAATAGTCTCAAGGCAATGGAGGTATGGTTCTACAGAAGGATGCTAAGGATAACATGGACCGAGCGTGTGAGCAACGATGAGGTTTTGGAGAGGATGCAAACAAGGAGGAAGCTTATATTTAACATCAGGAAGAGGCAGATGAAATTTCTGGGACACGTAATGAGAAAAGAAGAGTCTCAAGGCAATGGAGGTATGGTTCTACAGAAGGATGCTAAGGATAACATGGACCGAGCGTGTGAGCAAGGATGAGGTTTTGGAGAGGATGCAAACAAGAAGGAAGCTTATATTTAACATCAGGAAGAGGCAGATGAAATTTTGGGACATTTAATGAGAAAAGAAGAGTCTCAAGGCAATGGAGGTATGGTTCTACAGAAGGATGCTAAGGATAACATGGACCGAGCGTGAGCAACGATGAGGTTTTTGGAGAGGATGCAAACAAGGAGGAAGCTTATACTTAACATCAGGAAGAGGCAGATGAAATTTCTGGGACACATAATGAGAAAAGAATAGTCTCAAGGCAATGGAGGTATGGTTCTACAGAAGGATGCTAAGGATAACATGGACCGAGCGTGTGAGCAAGGATGAGGTTTTGGAGAGGATGCAAACAAGGAGGAAGCTTATGGTAACATCAGGAAGGAGGGCAGATGAAATTTTGGGACACATAATGAGAAATGAAAAGAGAGTCTCAAGGCAATGGAGGTATGGTTCTACAGAAGGATGCTAAGGATATCATGGACTGAGCATGTGAGCAACGATGAGGTTTTGGAGAGGATGCAAACAAGGAGGAAGCTTATATTTAACATCAGGAAGAGGCAGATGAAATTTCTGGGACACATAATGAGAAAAGAAGTGTCTCAAGGCAATGGAGGTATGGTTCTACAGAAGGATGCTAAGGATATCATGGACCGAGCGTGTGAGCAAAGATGAGGTTTTGGAGAGGATGCAAACAAGGAGGAAGCTTATACTTAACATCAGGAAGAGGCAGATGAAATTTCTGGGACACATAATGAGAAAAGAAGAAGAGTCTCAAGGCAATGGAGGTATGGTTCTACAGAAGGATGCTAAGGATAACATGGACCGAGCGTGTGAGCAACGATGAGGTTTTGGAGAGGATGCAAACAAGGAGGAAGCTTATACTTAACATCAGGAAGAGGCAAGGCAGATGATTTCCTAAAGATTTCTGGGACACATAATGAGAAAAGAATAGACTCAAGGCAATGGAGGTATGGTTCTACAGAAGGATGCTAAGGATAACATGGACCGAGCGTGTGAGCAACGATGAGGTTTTGGAGGATGCAAACAAGGAGGCAATATTTAACATCAGGAAGGAAATTTCTGGGACACATAATGATGAAAAGAAGAGTCTCAAGGCAATGGAGGTATGGTTCTACAGAAGGATGCTAAGGATAACATGGACCGAGCGTGTGAGCAACATGAGGAAGAGGATGCAAACAAGGAGGAATTTATACTTACATCAGGAAGAGGCAGATAAATTTCTAGGAAAAGAAAAAGAAGACTCAAGGCAATGGAGGTATGGTTCTACAGAAGGATGCTGAGGATAACATGGACCGAGCGTGTGAGCAACGATGAGGTTTTGGAGAGGATGCAAACAAGGAGGAAGCTTATACTTAACATCAGGAAGAGGCAGATGAAATTTCTGGGACACATAATGAGAAAAGAAGAGTCTCAAGGCAATGGAGGTATGGTTCTCACAGAAGGATGCTAAGGATAACATGGACCGAGCGTGTTGAGCAACGATGAGGTTTTGGAGAGGATGCAAACAAGGAGGAAGCTTATACTTAACATCAGGAAGAGGCAGATGAAATTTCTGGGACACATAATGAGAAAAGAAGAGACTCAAGGGCAATGGAGGTATGGTTCTACAGAAGGATGCTAAGGATAACATGGACCGAGCGTGAGCAACGATGAGGTTTTGGAGAGGATGCAAACAAGGAGGAAAGCTTATACTTAACATCAGGAAGAGGCAGATGAAATTTCTGGGACACATAATGAGAAAGAAGAGACTCAAGGCAATGGAGGTATGGTTCTACAGAAGGATGCTAAGGATACCATGGACCGAGCGTTTGAGCAACGATGAGGTTTTGGAGAGGATGCAAACAAGGAGGAAACTTATACTTAACATCAGGAAGAGGCAGATGAAATTTCTGGGACACATAATGAGAAAAGAATAGTCTCAAGGCAATGGAGGTATGGTTCTACAGAAGGATGCTAAGGATAACATGGACCGAGCGTGTGAGCAACGATGAGGTTTTTGGAGAGGATGCAAAAAGGAGGAAGCTTATACTTAACATCAGGAAGAGGCAGCAGATGAAATTTCTGGGACACATAATGAGAAAAGAAGAGTCTCAAGGCAATGGAGGTATGGTTCTACAGAAGGATGCTAAGGATAACATGGACCGAGCATGTGAGCAACGATGAGGTTTTGGAGAGGATGCAAACAAGGAGGAAGTTTATACTTAACATCAGGAAGAGGCAGATGAAATTTCATGGACGACACATAAAAAGAAAAGAAGAGTCTCAAGGCAATGGAGGTAATGGTTCTACAGAAGGATGCTAAGGATAACATGGACCGAGCGTGTGAGCAACGATGAGGTTTTGGAGAGGATGCAAACAAGGAGGAAGCTTATACTTAACATCAGGAAGAGGCAGATGAAATTTCTGGGACACATAATGAGAAAAAGAAGAGTCTCAAGGCAATGGAGGTATGGTTCTACAGAAGGATGCTAAGGATAACATGGACCGAGCGTGTGAGCAACGATGAGGTTTTGAGAGGATGCAAACAAGGAGGAAGCTTATACTTAACATCAGGAAGAGGCAGATGAAATTTCTGGGACACATAATGAGAAAAGAATAGTCTCAAGGCAATGGAGGTATGGTTCTACAGAAGGATGCTAAGGATAACATGGACCGAGCGTGTGAGCAACGATGAGGTTTTGGAGAGGATGCAAACAAGGAGGAAGCTTATACTTAACATCAGGAAGAGGCAGATGAAATTTCTGAGACACGTAATGAGAAAAGAAGAGTCTCAAGGCAATGGAGGTATGGTTCTACAGAAGGATGCTAAGGATAACATGGACCGAGCGTGTGAGCAACGATGAGGTTTTTGGAGAGAGGATGCAAACAAGGAGGAAGCTTATATTTAACATCAGGAAGAGGCAGATGAAATTTCTGGGACACCTAATGAGAAAAAGAAGAGTCTCAAGGCAATGGAGGTATGGTTCTACAGAAGGATGCTAAGGATAACATGGACCGAGCGTGTGAGCAACGATGAGGTTTTTGGAGAGGATGCAAACAAGGAGGAAGCTTATACTTAACATCAGGAAGAGGCAGGATGAAATTTCTGGGACACATAATGAGAAAAGAAGAGTCTCAAGGCAATGGAGGTATGGTTCTACAGAAGGATGCTAAGGATAACATGGACCGAGCGTGTGAGCAACGATGAGGTTTTGGAGAGGATGCAAACAAGGAGGAAGCTTATATTTAACATCAGGAAGAGGCAGATGAAATTTCTGGGACACATAATGAGAAAAAGAAGAGTCTCAAGGCAATGGAGGTATGGTTCTACAGAAGGATGCTAAGGATAACATGGACCGAGCGTGTGAGCAACGATGAGGTTTTGGAGAGGATGCAAACAAGGAGGAAGCTTATACTTAACATCAGGAAGAGGCAGATGAAATTTCTGGGACACATAATGAGAAAAGAAGAGTCTCAAGGCAATGGAGGTATGGTTCTACAGAAGGATGCTAAGGATAACATGGACCGAGCGTGTGAGCAACGATGAGGTTTTGGAGAGGATGCAAACAAGGAGGAAGCTTATACTTAACATCAGGAAGAGGCAGATGAAATTTCTGGGACACATAATGAGAAAAGAATAGTCTCAAGGCAATGGAGGTATGGTTCTACAGAAGGATGCTAAGGATAACATGGACCGAGCGTGTGAGCAACGATGAGGTTTTGGAGAGGATGCAAACAAGGAGGAAGCTTATACTTAACATCAGGAAGAGGCAGATGAAATTTGGAGACACATAATGAGAAAAGAAGAGTCTCAAGGCAATGGAGGTATGGTTCTACAGAAGGATGCTAAGGATATCATGGACCGAGCGTGTGAGCAACGATGAGGTTTTGGAGAGGATGCAAACAAGGAGGAAACTTATACTTAACATCAGGAAGAGGCAGATGAAATTTCTGAGACACGTAATGAGAAAAGAAGAGACTCGAGGCAATGGAGGTATGGTTCTACAGAAGGATGCTAAGGATATCATGGACCGAGCGTTTGAGCAACGATGAGGTTTTGGAGAGGATGCAAACAAGGAGGAAGCTTATACTTAACATCAGGAAGAGGCAGATGAAATTTTGGAGACACATAATGAGAAAAGAAGAGTCTCAAGGCAATGGAGGTATGGTTCTACAGAAGGATGCTAAGGATATCATGGACCGAGCGTGTGAAGGATGCAACGATGAGGTTTTGGAGAGGATGCAAACAAGGAGGAAAAAGAAGAGTCTTATATGTTAACATCAGGAAGAGGCAGATGAAATTTCTGAGACATTTAATGAGAAAAATGAAGAGACTCTCAAGGCAATGGAGGTATGGGTTCTACAGAAGGATGCTAAGGATATCATGGACCGAGCGTGTGAGCAACGATGAGGTTTTGGAGAGGATGCAAACAAGGAGGAAACTTATACTTAACATCAGGAAGAGGCAGATGAAATTTCTGGGACACATAATGAGAAAAGAAGAGTCTCAAGGCAATGGAGGTATGGTTCTACAGAAGGATGCTAAGGATAACATGGACCGAGCGTGTGAGCAACGATGAGGTTTTGGAGAGGATGCAAACAAGGAGGAAGCTTATATTAACATCAGGAAGAGGCAGATGAAATTTCTGGGACACATAATGAGAAAAAAAGAGTCTCAAGGCAATGGAGGTATGGTTCTACAGAAGGATGCTAAGGATAACATGGACCGAGCGTGTGAGCAACGATGAGGTTTTTTGGAGAGGATGCAAACAAGGAGGAAGCTTATACTTAACATCAGGAAGAGGCAGATGAAATTTCTGGGACATAATGAGAAAAGAATAGAGTCTCAAGGCAATGGAGGTATGGTTCTACAGAAGGATGCTAAGGATAACATGGACCGAGCGTGTGAGCAACGATGAGGTTTTGGAGAGGATGCAAACAAGGAGGAAGCTTATACTTAACATCAGGAAGAGGCAGATGAAATTTCTGGGACACATAATGAGAAAAGAAGAGTCTCAAGGCAATGGAGGTATGGTTCTACAGAAGGATGCTAAGGATAACATGGACCGAGCGTGTGAGCAACGATGAGGTTTTGGAGAGGATGCAAACAAGGAGGAAGCTTATATTTAACATCAGGAAGAGGCAGATGAAAATTTCTGGGACACATAATGAGAAAAGAAGAGTCTCAAGGCAATGGAGGTATGGTTCTACAGAAGGATGCTAAGGATAACATGGACCGAGCGTGAGCAACGATGAGGATTTATACTTAACATCAGGAGAGGATGCAAGAAGAGTCTCAAGGAGGGATGCTAAGGATATCATGGACTGAGCTTAACATCAGGAAGAGGCAGAGGAAATTTCATCAGGAGAGGCAGATGAATGAGAAAAGAAAAGAAGAGTCTCAAGGCAATGGAGGTATGGTTCTACAGAAGGATGCTAAGGATAACATGGACCGAGCGTGTGAGCAACGATGAGGTTTTGGAGAGGATGCAAACAAGGAGGAAGCTTATACTTAACATCAGGAAGAGGCAGATGAAATTTCTGGGACACATAATGAGAAAAAGAAGAGTCTCAAGGCAATGGAGGTATGGTTCTACAGAAGGATGCTAAGGATAACATGGACCGAGCGTGTGAGCAACGATGAGGTTTTGGAGAGGATGCAAACAAGGAGGAAGCTTATACTTAACATCAGGAAGAGGCAGATGAAATTTCTGGGACACATAATGAGAAAAGAAGAGTCTCAAGGCAATGGAGGTATGGTTCTACAGAAGGATGCTAAGGATAACATGGACCGAGCGTGTGAGCAACGATGAGGTTTTGGAGAGGATGCAAACAAGGAGGAAGCTTTATACTTAACATCAGGAAGAGGCAGATGAAATTTCTGGGACACATAATGAGAAAAGAATAGTCTCAAGGCAATGGAGGTATGGTTCTACAGAAGGATGCTAAGGATAACATGGACCGAGCGTGTGAGCAACGATGAGGTTTTTGGAGAGGATGCAAACAAGGAGGAAGCTTATACTTAACATCAGGAAGAGGCAGATGAAATTTCTGGGACACATAATGAGAAAAGAATAGTCTCAAGGCAATGGAGGTATGGTTCTACAGAAGGATGCTAAGGATAACATGGACCGAGCGTGTGAGCAACGATGAGGTTTTGGAGAGGATGCAAACAAGGAGGAAGCTTATACTTAACATCAGGAAGAGGCAGATGAAATTTCTGGGACACATAATGAGAAAAGAAGAGTCTCGAAGGCAATGGAGGTATGGTTCTACAGAAGGATGCTAAGGGATAACATGGACCGAGCGTGTGAGCAACGATGAGGTTTTGGAGGGATGCAAACAAGGAGGAAGCTTATACTTAACATCAGGAAGAGGCAGATGAAATTTCTGGGACACATAATGAGAAAAGAAGAGATCTCAAGGCAATGGAGGTATGGTTCTACAGAAGGATGCTAAGGATAACATGGACCGAGCGTGTGAGCAAGGATGAGATTTTGGAGAGGATGCAAACAAGAAGGAAGCTTATATTTAACATCAGGAAGAGGCAGATGAAATTTCTGAGACACGTAATGAGAAAAGAAGAGTCTCAAGGCAATGGAGGTATGGTTCTACAGAAGGATGCTAAGGATAACATGGACCAAGCGTGTGAGCAACGATGAGGTTTTGGAGAGGATGCAAACAAGAAGGAAGCTTATATTTAACATCAGGAAGAGGCAGATGAAATTTCTGGGACACATAATGAGAAAAGAAGAGTCTCAAGGCAATGGAGGTATGGTTCTACAGATGGATGCTAAGGATATCATGGACCGAGCGTATGAGCAACGATGAGGTTTTGGAGAGGATGCAAACAAGGAGGAAGCTTATACTTAACATCAGGAAGCGGCAGATGAAATTTCTGGGACACATAATGAGAAAAGAAGAGTCTCAAGGCAAAGGAGGTATGGTTCTACAGAAGGATGCTAAGGATAACATGGACCGAGCGTGTGAGCAACGATGAGGTTTTGGAGAGGATGCAAACAAGGAGGAAGCTTATACTTAACATCAGGAAGAGGCAGATGAAATTTCTGGGACACATAATGAGAAAAGAAGAGTCTCAAGGCAATGGAGGTATGGTTCTACAGAAGGATGCTAAGGATAACATGGACCGAGCGTGTGAGCAACGATGAGGTTTTGGAGAGGATGCAAACAAGGAGGAAGCTTATACTTAACATCAGGAAGAGGCAGATGAAATTTCTGGGACACATAATGAGAAAAAGAAGAGTCTCAAGGCAATGGAGGTATGGTTCTACAGAAGGATGCTAAGGATAACATGGACCGAGTGTGTGAGCAACGATGAGGTTTTGGAGAGGATGCAAACAAGGAGGAAGCTTATACTTAACATCAGGAAGAGGCAGATGAAATTTCTGGGACACATAATGAGAAAAGAATAGTCTCAAGGCAATGGAGGTATGGTTCTACAGAAGGATGCTAAGGATAACATGGACCGAGCGTGTGAGCAAGGATGAGATTTTGGAGAGGATGCAAACAAGAAGGAAGCTTATATTTAACATCAGGAAAAGGCAGATGAAATTTCTGGGACACATAATGAGAAAAGAAGAGTCTCAAGGCAATGGAGGTATGGTTCTACAGAAGGATGCTAAGGATAACATGGACCGAGCGTGTGAGCAACGATGAGGTTTTGGAGAGGATGCAAACAAGAAGGAAGCTTATATTTAACATCAGGAAGAGGCAGATGAAATTTCTGGGACACATAATGAGAAAGAAGAGTCTCAAGGCAATGGAGGTATGGTTCTACAGAAGGATGCTAAGGATAACATGGACCGAGCGTGTGAGCAACGATGAGGTTTTGGAGAGGATGCAAACAAGGAGGAAGCTTATACTTAACATCAGGAAGAGGCAGATGAAATTTCTGGGACACATAATGAGAAAAGAAGAGTCTCAAGGCAATGGAGGTATGGTTCTACAGAAGGATGCTAAGGATAACATGGACCGAGCGTGTGAGCAACGATGAGGTTTTGGAGAGGATGCAAACAAGGAGGAAGCTTATACTTAACATCAGGAAGAGGCAGATGAAATTTCTGGGACACATAATGAGAAAAGAAGAGTCTCAAGGCAATGGAGGTATGGTTCTACAGAAGGATGCTAAGGATAACATGGACCGAGCGTGTGAGCAACGATGAGGTTTTGGAGAGGATGCAAACAAGGAGGAAACTTATACTTAACATCAGGAGGAGGCAGATGAAATTTCTGGGACACGTAATGAGAAAAGAATAGTCTCAAGGCAATG
Organism: Acanthosepion pharaonis; assembly: GCA_903632075.3. Taxonomy (NCBI): domain Eukaryota; kingdom Metazoa; phylum Mollusca; class Cephalopoda; order Sepiida; family Sepiidae; genus Acanthosepion; species Acanthosepion pharaonis. The sequence continues at coordinate 4,511,110 of CAHIKZ030000435.1, read as the reverse complement.
GAGGTATGGTTCTACAGAAGGATGCTAAGGATATCATGGACCGAGCGTGTGAGCAACGATGAGGTTTTTGGAGAGGATGCAAACAAATAGGAAGCTTATACTTAACATCAGGAAGGGCAGATGAAATTTCTGGGACACATAATGAGAAAAGAATAGTCTCAAGGCAATGGAGGTATGGTTCTACAGAAGGATGCTAAGGATAACATGGACCGAGCGTGTGAGCAACAAGATGAGGTTTTGGAGAGGATGCAAACAAGGAGGAAACTTATACTTAACATCAGGAAGAGGCAGATGAAATTTCTGGGACACATAATGAGAAAAGAAGAGTCTCAAGGCAATGGAGGTATGGTTCTACAGAAGGATGCTAAGGATAATATGGACCGAGCGTTTGAGCAACGATGAGGTTTTGGAGAGGATGCAAACAAGAAGGAAAGCTTATATTTAACATCAGGAAGAGGCAGATGAAATTTCTGAGACACGTAATGAGAAAAGAAGAGTCTCAAGGCAATGGAGGTATGGTTCTACAGAAGGATGCTAAGGATAACATGGACCGAGCGTGTGAGCAACGCTGAGGTTTTGGAGAGGATGCAAACAAGAAGGAAGCTTATATTTAACATCTGGAAGAGGCAGATGAAATTTCTGGGACACATAATGAGAAAAGAAGAGTCTCAAGGCAATGGAGGTATGGTTCTACAGAAGGATGCTAAGGATATCATGGACCGAGCGTATGAGCAACGATGAGGTTTTGGAGAGGATGCAAACAAGGAGGAAGCTTATACTTAACATCAGGAAGCGGCAGATGAAATTTCTGGGACACATAATGAGAAAAGAAGAGTATCTAGGCAATGGAGGTATGGTTCTACAGAAGGATGCTAAGGATAACATGGACCAGGCGTATGAGCAACGATGAGGTTTTGGAGAGGATGCAAACAAAGTGTAAGCTTATACTTAACATCAGGAAGAGGCAGATGAAATTTCTGGGACACATAATGAGAAAAGAATAGTCTCAAGGCAATGGAGGTATGGTTCTACAGAAGGATGCTAAGGATAACATGGACCGAGCGTGTGAGCAAGGATGAGGTTTTGGAGAGGATGCAAACAAGGAGGAAGCTTATACTTAACATCAGGAAGAGGCAGATGAAATTTCTGGGACACATAATGAGAAAAGAAGAGTCTCAAGGCAATGGAGGTATGGTTCTACAGAAGGATGCTAAGGATAACATGGACCGAGCGTGTGGAGCAACGATGAGGTTTTGGAGAGGATGCAAACAAGGAGGAAGCTTATACTTAACATCAGGAAGAGGCAGATGAAATTTGGGACACATAATGAGAAAAGAATAGTCTAGAGGCAATGGAGGTATGGTTCACAGAAGGATGCTAAGGATAACATGGACCGAGCGTGTGAGCAAGGATGAGGTTTTGGAGAGGATGCAAAACAAGAAGGAAGCTTATACTTAACATCAGGAAAGGCAGATGAAATTTCTGGGACACATAATGAGAAAAGAAGAGTCTCAAGGCAATGGAGGTATGGTTCTACAGAAGGATGCTAAGGATATCATGGACCGAGCGTGTGAGCAACGATGAGGTTTTTGGAGAGGATGCAAACAAGGAGGAAGCTTATACTTAACATCAGGAAGAGGCAGATGAAATTTCTGGGACACATAATGAGAAAAGAAGAGTCTCAAGGCAATGGAGGTATGGTTCTACAGAAGGATGCTAAGGATAACATGGACCGAGAGTGTGAGCAACGATGAGGTTTTGGAGGATGCAAACAAGGAGGAAGCTTATACTTAACATCAGGAAGAGGCAGATGAAATTTCTGGGACACATAATGAGAAAGAATAGTCTCAAGGCAATGGAGGTATGGTTCTACAGAAGGATGCTAAGGATAACATGGACCGAGCGTGTGAGCAAGGATGAGGTTTTGGAGAGGATGCAAACAAGGAGGAAGCTTATACTAACATCAGGAAGAGGCAGATGAAATTTCTGGGACACATATAAGAAAAAGAAGAGTCTCAAGGCAATGGAGGTATGGTTCTACAGAAGGATGCTAAGGATAACATGGACCGAGCGTGTGAGCAACGATGAGGTTTTGGAGAGGATGCAAACAAGGAGGAAGCTTATACTTAACATCAGGAAGAGGCAGATGAAATTTCTGGGACACATAATGAGAAAAGAATAGTCTCAAGGCAATGGAGGTATGGTTCTACAGAAGGATGCTAAGGATAACATGGACCGAGCGTGTGAGCAAGGATGAGATTTTGGAGAGGATGCAAACAAGAAGGAAGCTTATATTTAACATCAGGAAGAGGCAGATGAAATTTCTGAGACACGTAATGAGAAAAGAAGAGTCTCAAGGCAATGGAGGTATGGTTCTACAGAAGGATGCTAAGGATAACATGGACCGAGCGTGTGAGCAACGATGAGGTTTTGGAGAGGATGCAAACAAGAAGGAAGCTTATATTTAACATCAGGAAGAGGCAGATGAAATTTCTGGGACACATAATGAGAAAAGAAGAGTCTCAAGGCAATGGAGGTATGGTTCTACAGAAGGATGCTAAGGATAACATGGACCGAGCGTGTGAGCAACGATGAGGTTTTGGAGAGGATGCAAACAAGGAGGAAGCTTATACTTAACATCAGGAAGAGGCAGATGAAATTTCTGGGACACATAATGAGAAAAGAAGAGTCTCAAGGCAATGGAGGTATGGTTCTACAGAAGGATGCTAAGGATAACATGGACCGAGCGTGTGAGCAACGATGAGGTTTTGGAGAGGATGCAAACAAGGAGGAAGCTTATACTTAACATCAGGAAGAGGCAGATGAAATTTCTGGGACACATAATGAGAAAAGAATAGTCTCAAGGCAATGGAGGTATGGTTCTACAGAAGGATGCTAAGGATAACATGGACCGAGCGTGTGAGCAAGGATGAGGTTTTGAGAGGATGCAAACAAGGAGGAAGCTTATACTTAACATCAGGAAGAGGCAGATGAAATTTCTGGGACACATAATGAGAAAAGAAGAGTCTCAAGGCAATGGAGATATGGTTCTACAGAAGGATGCTAAGGATAACATGGACCGAGCGTGAGCAACGATGAGGTTTTGGAGAGGATGCAAACAAGGAGGAAGCTTATATTTAACATCAGGAAGAGGCAGATGAAATTTCTGGGACACATAATGAGAAAAAGAAGAGTCTCAAGGCAATGGAGGTATGGTTCTACAGAAGGATGCTAAGGATAACATGGACCGAGCGTGTGAGCAACGATGAGGTTTTGGAGAGGATGCAAACAAGGAGGAAGCTTATACTTAACATCAGGAAGAGGCAGATGAAATTTCTGGGACACATAATGAGAAAAGAATAGTCTCAAGGCAATGGAGGTATGGTTCTACAGAAGGATGCTAAGGATAACATGGACCGAGCGTGTGAGCAACGATGAGGTTTTGGAGAGGATGCAAACAAATAGGAAGCTTATACTTAACATCAGGAAGCGGCAGATGAAATTTCTGGGACACATAATGAGAAAAGAATAGTCTCAAGGCAATGGAGGTATGGTTCTACAGAAGGATGCTAAGGATGACATGGACCGAGCGTGTGAGCAACGATGAGGTTTTGGATAGGATGCAAACAAGGAGGAAGCTTATACTTAACATCAGGAAGAGGCAGATGAAATTTCTGGGACACATAATGAGAAAAGAATAGTCTCAAGGCAATGGATGTATGGTTCTGAGAAGGATGCTAAGGATAACATGGACCGAGCGTGTGAGCAAGGATGAGGTTTTGGAGAGGATGCAAACAAGGAGGAAGCTTATACTTAACATCAGGAAGCGGCAGATGAAATTTCTGGGACACATAATGAGAAAAGAAGAGTCTCTAGGCAATGGAGGTATGGTTCTACAGAAGGATGCTAAGGATAACATGGACCAGGCGTATGAGCAACGATGAGGTTTTGGAGAGGATGCAAACAAAAGTGAAGCTTATATTTAACATCAGGAAGAGGTGATGAAATTTCTGGGACACGTAATGAGAAAAGAATAGTCTCAAGGCAATGGAGGTATGGTTCTACAGAAGGATGCTAAGGATAACATGGACCGAGTGTGTGAGCAACGATGAGGTTTTGAGAGGATGCAAACAAGGAGGAAGCTTATACTTAACATCAGGAAGAGGCAGATGAAATTTCTGGGACACATAATGAGAAAAGAATAGTCTCAAGGCAATGGAGGTATGGTTCTACAGAAGGATGCTAAGGATAACATGGACTGAGCGTATGAGCAACGATGAGGTTTTGGAGAGGATGCAAACAAGGAGGAAGCTTATACTAACATCAGGAAGAGGCAAATGAAATTTCTGGGACACATAATGAGAAAAGAAGAGTCTCAAGGCAATGGAGGTATGGTTCTACAGAAGGATGCTAAGGATATCATGGACCGAGCGTATGAGCAACGATGAGGTTTTGGAGAGGATGCAAACAAGGAGGAAGCTTATACTTAACATCAGGAAGCGGCAGATGAAATTTCTGGGACACATAATGAGAAAAGAAGAGTCTCTAGGCAATGGAGGTATGGTTTTACAGAAGGATGCTAAGGATAACATGGACCAGGCGTATGAGCAACGATGAGGTTTTGGAGAGGATGCAAACAAAGTGTAAGCTTATACTTAACATCAGGAAGAGGCAGATGAAATTTCTGAGACACATAATGAGAAAAGAAGTGTCTCAAGGCAATGGAGGTATGGTTCTAAAGGATGCTAAGGATATCATGGACCGAGCGTGTGAGCAATGATGGGTTTTTGAGAGAGGATGCAAACAAGGAGAAGCTTATACTTAATATCAGGAAGAGGCAGATTTCTGAGACACGAATGAGAAATTAGGAGAAAATCTGAGAATAGAGAGAGAGAGAGAGAGAGAGAGAGAGAGAGAGAGAGAGAAAAGCAACGCGTGGCATACCTAGCGGGATTAAGCAAATGGATCAGGGAAGAGGGTTTGGGAGAAATAGAAAAAAAGACAAAACATATTGAGTGGTAAAAGGAGAGGATGAAGTGGAGAGCCATGATCCCCTACGTTCTGAAAGGACAGTGCACGTAAAAGAAGTATTAATAGTAATCATATCATCACGAGTATTTATTACTTGTAGTAATGTCAAAAAATTATTAATTGTTGATGATTATTTATTTTATATTAATATTAGTTGATTTTCCAAACATTTATTTATGCCATCAGTCTGTGAACGTATGTAAATAAGTATTTTATTATTAATATCATTATTTGTCAACCTTTATTAATATTTGACTATCAAAACCACTAGTCTAAGTCTGTTCGTAAACAAGTAGTAATATTATCTTGAATTTTATTATTAGATAACACATTGTCAATTTTTACTATTTTTTCTCGTATTTTCCTGGTAACTTAAATTATTTTACCACACAATTGTCTTGAAGTTTATTATCATTAGATGAAGCATTATCAAACATTATTGATTATTGTATTTCTTAGGGTATCACGATATAGTTTTTCGTTAAAAGAAGTGATATCTTATTGTATCTTATTATAATTAAATGAATCATTGTCTTGTATTTCTTTCATCCTAATTTTAGTTGTTTTTCCTGCCATCTCATCCAACCATCACTATGGTCAATTAGTAAGCAAATAATAACATTATCCTCAATTTTATTTTTATTAGCCGAAATATTGTTATCCATAATTCATTTTTGATAAATATTTCAGTGTCACTAATCGAAACGTTGATTTACAGCAGTGATTAACCAGTGCTAATCATAAATAAAGATTAAACTCTCGACAATTAAAAGTGATTCTTTTAAAGAATTCAAACTTGAAAAGCTGAAGTAAGTAAAAGGGTGAAAAGAAAGAAAGTAATAAATGAAATGAGAGAGAGAGAGAGAGAGAGAGAGAGAGATGGAAAGAAAATCCGAAAAACGAAAGTGAAAGAGAGAGAGATAGTGAAAATTATTAGAGAGGAAGAAGTGAAAGAGAGAGAGAGAGAGAGAGAGAGAGAGAGAGAAAGAAAGAGATAGTAAAAATTAGTAGAGACGAAGAAGAAAAAGAAGAGAATGAAGAGAGATATGAGAAGAGTGAAAGATTGAGAACAGGAAACGGAGCGGCGGCGAAGAAAATTTACGAAGAAGAAGAAGAAGAAGAAATTAAGACAGTATAAGACGAATATGAAAAGTATAGATGAATACGTAGAGAGGACGAGAAAAAGAAAAGAAGGGGAATGAAAAGACGACAGAAGAAAAACTGGAAAAAAAAAACGTAGAAAGTGAAAAAAATGAAGTTAAGGAGAAAGAAGAAAAAGAAAAGGTGGAGGACAAGAAAGTCGGCTAAAATGGCAAGAACTAGAATTAGATCAAAAGGAAGAATTTAAAATGAAACAAAACCAACAGAAAAGAGGGTTAATGAGCAGACAAAGCGAGAAAAATCCCAAGCAGAAAGTAGCAGAAAGCGATAAAGAACAAATAAAAGAAAACAGCGAATAAATAAGGGAAAAAAACAAACAAAAAAAAACAAACAAAAAAAAAAAAAACAATGAAATGATCATATTCTCCCTGTCGGCGCAGTCGTTAGTTTTGGCGGTAAAAGCGCCGACTCCATCTTTGGTAGCTTGGCAGGAAAAAATTCCGTTCCACACCCGATACAAGTGGCTCAATAAGACCAATTATATAGTAACAATAACGGCAATTAACCAAAACACAATGTAGGTAATTACTTTGGGTTTCGGTCGTGGCTAAGATTTAACCAAAATCGCCACCATCCACACCATTCTCTTCGCTCGCTTTACCTCCAGTCTTTCCTTATGACTTTCTGTTGCGTCATAAGATTTTACGTTTTTGGCAGAATCGCTTCTCGCTGCTGCTCCCACCCAGTATATTATTTCTTTATTCTCTTCGATTTTATTTTCTAAATTTTATTGTTTCAATTTCCACGTTTATTTTTATTACGGATATTTTCTCGGTTTTACTCCGTGTACGTTTGTCTGGAGATTTTCTATTGGCTACTGCGACGCATGCGCAGAAAGAGCTCATTAAAATCATTTTGAAAACAAGATTTTGTGTTTATTTTTATTTCGGTGAATACAAATACACACACAGATTCTCGCATTGAAAGAGATGAAAGCAGAGAAAATTAGTTTACATATTGCATCTAATATTACGTATCTATGTTTGTAATCAAAGGTTACGTCTGTATATTCATCAATACATATCCACCATGCATTTATCAAGAATTATAAAAATAAATACACATATAAATTTATATTTTCCTGACGCATATGTAATTACACACAAGGGTCACTCCGAACGTGTCATTCCGAAAGGGTCACTCTGAAAGTAATGCCTCCGGTTTAATTATGTTAGCCCACAATGATTGGTAGTTGTATGGCTGTAAAGAAATTTTCTCTCTACAAACAATGATTTCTTGCATCAGCAGCTGAACAGCAATCTGACAAAATGGCAGCTGACATGAAACAGCGAACGAAGCAGATATTTGTCACGTGGGAAAAAAATTGAACCCCAAGCAAGGGAATAAAGCCACTAAAGCCCAAAGGGGTTACTGAGCGTTAGAGAAATTCAGAATAAAACTACTAGGAGAGAGGACAATAAAAGAACAAGAATTAAGAAGACAGGAGATAACGATTGACATTGCATTTAATTTTTTGAAGATCAAATTTGTCTGGAAACCAAGAAGCTGGAAGTGAGTTTCATCCGCGATAAGTGCGAGAAAAGAAACTGTTAGCATAGAACTTACGTAAAATTGATGAGATCTTGCCGCAAATTTACTATTGCAATTAAATTCATAATGTCTAGGTACCATAGAGGAAAGTTCCTCAGAACAATTACGATTAAAGTATTTATAAAAAGGCAAAGAAAAACTACGTTACGGCAGTGGGAAACTGACTGAAGAAGAGATGCCAGGTCAGGACAAGTAACATTGCAGATTCTTCTTTGGATTTTATGAAATATCTCTAAATAAATATCAGGAACATCAGACCGAAGTGGCAGCAATATTCAAGGCGAGAACAAATGGTAAACGTATAAATATGTAACAGCCTACCTCGACACAGTGAACCAACTTTCTTAACTACAGACTTATTAATTGATTCAGTATAGAATATGTCAGAGAATTTAAGAAAAATTATTAAGAGAGAGGACAATAAAAGAACAAGAATAAAGAAGACAGAAAATTACGACTAACATTGAAGTCACATTTTTGAAGTTGACTGGGAAGCAAGAAACCGACAGAGATTTCCACGAGCGTGAAGTACGAGAAAAGAATCCGTTAGCAAAGAACTTATGGTTACATCTAACCATTTCAACGGTAAAATGATGAGACCTGACAGCCAATCTAGTACTGCTCTTAAATTCCTAAAGTCTACAGAGAGAAAAACTCCCCAGGACAATTACTATGAAAGTATTTATAGAAAAAACACAGGGAAGCTGTGTGTGACACTATTTAGCTATGGTAATTGGTTAACTAATTAAGCATGGAAATTAAAAACGAGAAATATTTAAGGCGAGAAAGAGCTATAACGAAAGACATACAGAGCGATATTATGTTTTTTTTTTTTGAAAATGGCTAAATGTATAGCCGAAAGCGCTCGGATTAAAAGAACATTCGGACAGTTTTTATATAATTTATCGTCTGAAAAGAAAAAATATTAGATCGCATGAGAAATTGTATAAAAAACTAAATCAAAACACCCTGTCTGTCGTATTTAATGAAATATATATACATACATATATATATATATATATATATATATATATATATATATATATATATATATATATTAGCTATCTTCAATTTGCACAAGGGTGTATATGGGACGATTGATATTACATAGGATTTCAGCTCTCTTTTATATGTTTCCAATGAAAATTTTCCTTATTTGTGCCTCGCTTCGTTGTTTTGAATACAACTTTTGCGATTCCAATGTGTATTCAGATTTTGGTGTCAGATTTTCCATTCTCCATTCCAGATATTTAAGCTTCTGTAACAGTTTGATGTTGACATCTTCGATTAGTTTCGCATCTTGTGAATTATTTTTTTTCGTTTTTTTTTAAGCATTACGCCCCGAGCAAGGCGTGAAGCCACTAGGATGCAGGGGGTTGCAGTAGATTTGGAGCAAGAGCAGATAGGAGTGAAAGAAGAAAGGATGAGTTGAGGGATAGTGGATAGATCAAGGTAACTGGAGGTGTCGATTGACATTACATTTTAATAATTGGAGATTATAGCTCTCAGGGAAACAGTAATTGGAAAGGGTGTTCCACAGGCGAGAAGTGCGAGGTATGAAGCTATTGGAGTAGAAGAGACGGCTACATTTAAAAGTTTCTACAGTGTAAGGGTGGGAGCGGGATGCCAGCCGTGTAGGGCGCTTGAATTCATGGAGTCTTGTAACCAGTGAAAGCAGCTCATCGGAGCAATTACCATGAAAGTATTTGTATAAAAGACAGAGAGAGACGACGGCGCGTCTGTGAGAGATTGACTGTAGACCAGACGCCAGATCAGGGCCAATTATATTACATATCCGTCTCTTGATCTTGTCAAGAACTCCGAGATAAACAGAAGGTGCCCCAGAACATATATGGCAGCAATACTCCATGCAAGGGCGAATGGTTGATTTGTATATTTGAAGTATCGATTCCGGGGAGAAAAATTTCCTGGCGCAGCACAGAGAGCCAACTTTCCTCGCGCTGGAAGAAGCAATTGACTCAATGTATTTGTTCCATCTCTGGTCAGCAGTCAACGTGAGACCGAGCAGACGCAGGAAGTTGCTCTCAAGAAGTTGACTATCAAACATTCTAATGGGGGGCAGGGAAAGATCTCTGTCCGTGATTAATAGAGAGTAGTTTAGTTTTTGAGGCGTTAAAGTTGACCAGCCAATTCTTGCCCCAATTAACAACCGATTGGAGGTCCATTTCAAGACGCACGGCCAGGTTAGTTTTGTCATCGACACTAGATTTGTTTTTGAGGCAGGAGTAAATTGTAGTGTCGTCCGCGTAGATGTCAACTTGGAAATTTATGGTGTCAGGAAGGCCGTTGATGAAAATAAGGAATAGAGTGGGGCCAAGGATGGAGCCTTGGGGAACACCTGCGTTCGTGGGATAGGAACTGGAGGAGAATCCGTTGAGAACGACCTTCAATTCACGGTTTGACAGGAATTATTGTATTAGATCAAACAATCGACCTGTAATACCATAACCCTGGAGCTTACGAAGAAGGCCGGCATGCCAAACGCTATCAAATGCTTTGGAGATGTCTAGGGCCACGCCACGAGTCTCACTGTTATTTTGAAGGGCTTCTCTTGCTGACAACCATACATTCTCTCTTCTTACAGGTTTCCTTTACTACATTATATAGCATGTCCTGTAGTTTTCTTTATGTGATTTGCTATCAACACAGTTTCATCTGCGTGTCTTACTGTCTTAAGTGTGCGCCCACTGAAAATAAATCCTGGCAGTGTCTTCCGATCTCTTAGGATAGCCTCGTTGTAGATTTTGAATAAATGGCTTTGTTTCATTTAGATCGAAACAACCTGGTTAAATCAAACAAAGACTTTCTAGATAAAAAGAAAAGCGAAAAAGCCTCTCTCTAGATAAAAAAGGCAAAGAACTAAATTAGGAATTATTTTATGAAGCGTATTTGTCTAGGCAACCTGTTTTGTGTAAATTCGTCTAATGATTTCTAGAATGCATTGTAAAACTTTCGTCAGTATGACAGAAACATATGGACAAGACTGTTTTATGAGCCTCTTTATTTAAATCTGATTAATAATGTGAGATACAAAGTAAACAAAATAGATAGATAAATAGATGGATAGATCTTTTTCTTCTTCTATGTGTTTTTTTTTGTTTCGATCATGGCTCTTCACACTTCCCATCTTTTTTAGATCTAAACAATATTTATCGACTATTACATACAAAATCAAAGAAAGAAAGAACAGCAAAGATCAAACATACAAAGCAAAAGAACAGCAAAAATAAGCAAAGCATCTTTCTAGATAAAAAAAAAAAACGACAATAAAAAAAAAGAACAATTCAAGTGTCTAAAAATCCATTGTGCACTCTTGACTTATTTATGGGATCGAATCCTGGGTGTCATATACCAACCAACGTTATCCTAAAACGCTTCCAACAATGTTGGTTTTACATCATTTTCCGTATCAGTTTCACAATCACAGAATTTGAACGAAAGGTCGTTATGAAATTGGAATGGTAGAAGCTTGAAATTAAATATATTTCTCAGCAAAAGAGAACTGCTAAAAGATAAAATCTTGAGGCATGTTGGTTTGTTATAGTACGGCTCTTTTACGGCATCTCAACTTCAGTAGGTTATTTAATGCCGACAAGATTTTTATTGCTGGTAATATTTTTTTTCGAAAAGTATCGCTGGCAATATCAGATCAGAGGCCTTGCTGTTGGGTGTAGTTTATCGTCTTAACCAGGACGCGGATGTAGTTTATCGTCTTACTGAGGACGCGGATGTAGTTTATCATCTTACCCGGGACACGGATGTAGTTTATCATCTTACCCAGGACGTGGATGTAATTTATCGTCTTACCGAGTACGCGGTTGTAGTGTATCGTCTTACCAAGGACGACGGTGTAGCTTATCGTCATACCCAGGAGGGAGACACGTCGGTGTCAGTAAGAGCTAGCGGTTAACGAATGACATAAAAAAGTCAAATATCACAGGATGGCAGAGAGCCCAACCAGAAACAGAGAAACTCACCTGGAGTGATCTCTTATTTAATAATAGACTTCACCCACTACAACACTCCAGAGACACAAAGATTACTGTTCAAATAGTTATGAGGATTATGAGGATAAGAGGGATATATAACGATTGACCATTGACTTGAGTATGTCAAGATGGTAGTGCTTCAAATATGGCAGAATATAGTGGAATGGAAGAGTAAATATGTTCTGTAAAGTTAATAGTAACCCAAGCAAATGTACCTAATAACCTATACAAACAGTATATTTCTTTATTTTCGTCTACTTACTGAATACAATGGTCGTAGGACAACTAACCAACAAAGAACACAATAGTGTCTGCGCGTGATAAAAATCTGATACAATCACGGATGATGCAATATTTTCAAGGCCGAATTTTATTAAAGAATAATATGCCCTCTCCGACAGGATTCGAAGAAGGGTTCTACCTTAGGTGGAGAAATCGGCATTAGATCCGACGTACTTATACCGACTCAGCTACGCAGTGCGTCGTTGATAAAGCAAAACTGAAATGCAAATCTTTTCCCGACTCTCGATGAATTCATATCTGCTCGGTTTCGTATCCAAACGTAAATAAAGCAATTTCTGAAGAAGTAATGAATTTTTATTTGTTAATCTGAGAGATTTTCATGATTTAATCATTATTTTTCGTGGATACTCATATTTGAGTAGACGCTCCATTTATTTATTAAACGGTATATTTATTTACATCTTGTAACAATTAATTGAAACAAAACGAATAATTCCGTTATTGTTTACTTTTCTTTCGTATTTTCCAATGAAACATGACCAAGGGCACATGTCAGTACGTTGTAGGTTCATTCTACGAAGTCGTCCCTTGCATGCTGACCACAGATTGGATTTAAATCAGGAGAGTTTCCAGGCCAGTTGATAGTACTTTATGTAAACAGAATGAGATAGATAGATAGATAGATAGATATGAATAACAGAAAGATATATATATATATATATATATATATATATATATATATATATATATATATAAATATATATATGTATATAAATATAAATAAATATATATATGTATAATTATTTATATATTATATGCGGTACTTATTAGAAAGCGCTCAATTTGTCTGACGATCGCTAAAGCGTGAAACCCAGGGTCACAAACTCACATCTATCCAACCAAATATATATATATATATATATATATATATATATATATATATATATATATATATAGATAGATAGATAGATAGGAACAGAATCAGATAGAAAGATAGATAGAAAGATGAATAGATAGATATGAATGAACAGAATGAGATAGATAGATAGACCCTTGAACAAATTAATTGAAACAAAACGAATGATCTTTCTTAAAGAGAACAATGACATCAAGTTGAAAATTTGATATTTTCGACATTTCTCCTGGAACAAGAAATTGTATTATTTTACTTCATTCATATAGTGAAATATATAGTTTAATATTTTGATCTTATATTATTTATATATAATATAATATAATAAATCTGAAATTTCCTGAGTTTTGTTATTTTTTATTTTTTTTGTGGATTACTCTATCTATACACCTACAGTATGTACAAATATATTTATAAAGAAGTAATAAATATTTATTTATTGATACGACAGATTTTATTACCTAAACGTTAGTTTTTAGTGGATACCGGCTCAATTTATTTATTAAATAGTATATATATTTATTTCCGTCTATCGAGCTGAATATTCGAGAAATCTTATAAAAGAATGTCTGTGCTCTCCGACAGAATTCGAATCTGAGTTCCTTTTGGCAGGAAAAAAAACCCCAAAAAACGGCATTAGATGCGACGTACTTATACCGACTCAGCTACGAAGTGAGTCGCCGATAAAGCAAAACTGAATAATGCCTTAGAAATGCAAATCTTTGATCGATTCTTGAAACATTCATATCTGCTCAGTTTCCTATCCAAACGTAAATAAAGCAATTTCTAAAGAAGTAATACATTTTTTATTTATTAATCCGACAGATTTTATTATTTAATCATTATTTTTAGAGTATACTCATATCTGAGTAGACGCCCCGTTTCATTATTGAACAGTATATTTATTTTTACTTGGCCTATTGATCCTTTAATGGCAGCTTTGAGGATATTGATTTTAGGATGGAAATCCCTTTAGTTGTCCTCCTCCAAAATACTTCATATGCAGTCTAATGGGTTCAAGTCAAGAATGGACGAGAGCTAAAAATCAGAAAATTTAGGCTTGCAGAATGTGACTTGGAGCACTGTTCAGCGTCTAAACATAGTTACACTGTGGGCAATTGTATGGAAGCCCAGAACTTTGCAAGAAACAACAGTAATTACATTTTTTCCATGTTTGTACCAATATCTGGCATTTTTTACCCACTGGTGACAATACCCAAGATCATGACTTGAACAGGATATCGAGTCTTGAATAGGTATTGGTCATTTTGGTTGTTTAAAACAGCGTTTCATTGCGGCATATTATGACTGGAAATAAAAGTCTTGATGTACCTGCTCATTGTCCTGTTCATTAATTGTCTCCAGGCTATCTTAGTGTCCATAAAATATGTCATGTTATCCAGGTTTATGGTTTAAGGCCTCGATTACTACGAACGGTGGGGTCTGCTACTAAGTGAGTAGTTATCTTACGAATGGATGTTACTGACCCATTTTCAAATCTAGTCTGATTCTCTTTGTTCTTGAACCTGCAGCTGATTCATTATCTATCTATCTATCTATCTATCTATCTATCTATCTCATTCTGTCCATATCTATCAATCTATCTATCTCATTCTGGTCATATCTATCTATCTATCTATCTATCTATCTATCTATCTATCTATCTATCTATCTATCTATCTATCTATCACATTTTGTTCATATTTATCTCATTCTGTTCATATCTATCTATCTATCTATCTATCTATCTATCACATTTTGTTCTATCTCATTCAGTTCATATCTATCTATCTATCTATCTATCTATCTATCTCATTCTGTTCATATCTATCTATCTCTTTCTGTTCATATCTATCTATCTATCTATCTATCTATCTATCTATCTCATTTTGTTTTATATCTATCTCAATATGTCTCATTTTGTTGATATCTATCTATCTATCTATCTATCTATCTATCTATCTATCTATCTATCTTTAAGAATCCTGTCTGCTCTGTCGACTGGGCCTTCAGAATACGCCGACTACACCTCTGTAGAGTGGTAAGACCCCACGCCCCCCGCCAAATGAGGCATCGTGTGTAAGACAATAAACTACACCCAACAGCAAGGCCTCTGATCAGGAGGTTTTGAGGAGTATGGAACCACCTTTTAATTGCTTGTGTTCCCAGGTTCGACCCTGACCCGGAGTGGTAGAAACAGTTAGGGTCCCAAATATCGGCAATAGTTAACCTCCCAAAATGGGGTCAAAATACTATGAAAGTGTAAAAATAGGTTTTCATACCAGCAATACATATTTGAAGAAAAAATATTACCATCAATACATTTATGAAAAAAATATTATCAGTACTAAATTCTTGTCGGCATTAAATAACTCACTGAGGTTGGTATGCCGTAAAGCCAAACAAACCAAACCAAGAAGCCTGTTTAACTTTTCAGGTAGTTGCGGTTGCATACAGGGCACTAGAACTCGGTGTTCGAATCTAGAATAAAGGATTTATGCTTTTAATAGGGGTACCCCATCTAGAATTTACGTATTGACACAATATAACATTTCTATAGCATCTGTCTATATATCTGAGATGAGGTATTATGATTACTTGCATTATATACATCATTCAGACTGTTATCCTCATTTTCATTACCATATTCACAACGTTTCGGCCGTTGTATGCTCCAGCCTTCTTCAGGTGAAACGAACCCTTTATTTCGACCACCGGGGTAGATTGTTCTAGTTCCACATACCATGCCTCTTCTGTTTGTCTCAGTTATTTCCCTTTAACTCAACTTTCCAATTTGTTTGATTCAACACTGATGTGGCCTGGTAATGAATTCTTTGGATCTAGTCACTGGGTTTAACCAACGTCTTTATCCACTGGCCCATGTGTCCTACATTCATGTATTTGTAGAATATTCAGTACCTACGTCGTATAAACAAACGCATGTAGTCGCATCTCCAGTCAAGGTGACCAACAAAATTTTTAATACTGATTTTAAATGCAGACAGGTCAGTTAAAACCGATTGTCCAAAGTTATAAGTGTTTTTACACTTCTGTACTTGTAAAAGTTGCAACACAACGCTATCTATCAATATATATGTTTATCTGTTTATAACCCACCCCGTCATTCTGAATATATTTGGCATGAATCATTTAAATTTCCCCTCAGTTAAAATATCCAACTGAAGCGTCGACTACACGGATGACTGAACCGGGTAGACGGACGAAATGACGTGATGACAGATCCCTGTTATCAGCGCAGGTAACCACCAAATCGCAATTTTATTGTGCCTCGCCCAGGGACACGTGTGTTTATCCAAGATTTTATTCCCTGCTCGTTAAAGCCGTAATCAACTGATTAAGTTCCTCTATTTTCGGCCTTCATCACCAAATCAAGTTAATATCCAAGGGTGTAACAAAATCGTTTCTTATTTCTTTGCGGAAATCACATGGAAGTCTATAAATTCTAAACGGGCGATAAGTTTAAAATTAACCCCGTAGTCGACAGGTAGGAGGAGAACACATATTTTGCTTAACAAACGCATCAGCTAAGCAAAGATGTTCAGCAAGAATGAGTACAGATACAAGCAGTCACTAAGTTTAGCTCAGGTACATGACAGCGATCGAACCCAAGACAATTAATTAATTGAAAGACTAAATTGTTGTTATTCTAAAACAAGCGGATTGATGGCTGCTTTCATAATTGGCACGTATATTAAAGTCTGGCACAGAATCATTATAATTTTAATTTACCCAGACTTGTGCCGGAAGACTTATTTTCTATTATAAAATTGTTCTAAGAGAAAGATTTTATAAATCTCCAACGACTGTAGCACTGTAGGCTGCACAGTCAATGAATGCAAACCTTTTCCTTATAAGGAAACGGCTAATATTCAGTCAGTTATGTGCCATGCGTGATACACGGTTAGGCGATCATTTATCTTTCAATACATGACTGATGAGGCAGATTTTTCCCCGTAGTAGGCTGCCATTTCTTTCTGCAGCAGACCAGTTGTCATCCAAGTCTGTAGAAACTGGTGTGTTCTGCTATTTACCCATAGCTGGAGGAGAAGAAGAGGATTCATACCTTTCCCAAGGGTATTAGCACGTCAGTCACTCAGTTATGTGCCATGCGTGATAAACGCTTAGGCGATCATGTATCGTTCGATACATGGCTGACGAGGCAGACTTTTTCCCGCAGTAGGTTACCATTCCTTTCTGCGGTAGACCAGTTGCCATCCAAGGCTGTAGAAGCTATTTATCCATAACTGGGGGAGAATAGGCGGATTCATACCTTTCCCAAGGTTATTAGCATGTAAGTGAATGTAATGGATTCACTTTGAATTTGAACTCGGTTCTCCGATTCCTCAATACGAGCCTCCTTCAATATTACAATTGAAATTACCATAGAACTACTTTCTCACATATAAAACACAGCAAGCTTATCTAATAGAGAAAACATTATAAATGAACCCGCCCCACCATACACCTCTTCTTCATATCACCAATATTCGTAATATTTACACTATTTACATTGATCGAACTGTTCTTATCTTTATTGCCAGATTCACTCCTTCAATATCTGTCTGAGATGAGGTATTGTAATTATTTACACTATTTAAATTGTTCGAACTGTTGACCTCATCTTTGTTGCCATATTCACTCCTTCAATATCTGTCTATATTTCTGTGATGAGGTATTGTAATTATTTACACTATTTACATTGTTCAGACTGTCGTCCTCATCTTTATTGCCATATTCACTCCTTCAATATCTGTCTATATTTCTGAGATGAGGTATTGTAATTATTTACACTATTTACATTGTTCAGTCTGTTGTCCTCATCTTTATTGCCATATTCACTCCTTCAATATCTGTCTATATTTCTGAGATGAGGTATTGTAATTATTTACATTATTTACATTGTTCGGACTGTTGTCCTCATCTTTATTGCCATATTCACTCCTCCAATATCTGTCTATATTTCTGAGATGAGGTATTGTAATTATTTACACTATTTACATTGTTTGGACTGTTGTCCTCATCTTTATTGCCATATTCACTCCTTCAATATCTGTCTATATTTCTGTGATGAGGTATTGTAATTATTTACACTATTTACATTGTTCAGTCTGTTGTCCTCATCTTTATTGCCATATTCACTCCTTCAATATCTGTCTATATTTCTGAGATGAGGTATTGTAATTATTTACACTATTTACATTGTTTGGACTGTTGTCCTCATCTTTATTGCCATATAAACCCTCCAATATCTGTCTATATTTCTGTGATGAGGTATTGTATTTTATTTAACTATTTACATTGTTTGGACTATTGTCCTCATCTTTATTACAGCCATATTCATCCTTCAATATCTGTCTATATTTCTGTGATGAGGTATTGTAATTATTTACACTATTTACATTGTTCAGTCTGTTGTCCTCATCTTTGTTATTGCCATATTCACTCCTTCAATATCTGTCTATATTTCTGAGATGAGGTATTTTAATTATTTACATTATTTACATTGTTTGGACTGTTGTCCTCATCTTTATTGCCATATTCACTCCTCCAATATCTGTCTATATTTCTGAGATGAGGTATTGTAATTATTTACATTATTTACATTGTTCGGACTGTTGTCCTCATCTTTGTTGCCATATTCACTCTTTCAATATCTGTCTATATTTCTGTGATGAGGTATTGTAATTATTTACATTATTTACATTGTTCGGACTGTTGTCCTCATCTTTATTGCCATATTCACTCCTTCAATATCTGTCTATATTTTTGAGATGAGGTATTGTAATTATTATTTACATTGTTTGTAAAGAGAGAGAACAATAAAAGAACAGGAATTAAGAAGACAAAAGATAACGATCTAAATTGCATTTAACTTTATAAGATCAAATTTGACTTGAAATCAAGATTCCAGAAGAGTTTTCCACTAACGAGACCAGCGAGAGAAGAAACTTTTAGAATAGAAACTACGGTTACATCTAGCCATTTCAACTGTAAAATGATGAGACCTAACTACCAATCAAGTATTGCGCTTAAATTCATAAAGTCGCGGTAACAAAGAGGGAAGTAAACCAGAACAATTAACCATGAAAAGGGACTGAAGCTGATATGCCAGGTTAGGACCGATAACATTGCAGATTATTCTTTGAATTTTCCAAGAATCTCTAAATGCAGAGCAGAAAGCACCAGATTAGATTGAAAAAGCACTATTCCATGCATTGACGAACGGCGAGCATATAAACCTGCAATATATATATATATATATATATATATATATATATATATATATATAATATAAATGAAACCCCATGGAAGACATCGAAATTGAAGTTATCTAGACTCTTTGTTACAGCCGTCTTCATCTTCTCAATATCTTCAAAACGTCTGTCCCTGAGGTTCTCCTCCAGTTCGGCGAACAACCAAAGGTCACTGGTCTGTAGAGAAGGTGAGTGGCAGGTTTGATTCCCATCAACCATGTTCCTGCTGTTACCAACGCATCTTTCCTTCTGTTCATCACTGAGCACCCCAGTAACAAACTTTGCACGAATTTTGAACACGTTCAAATCTTCATGAATAACTTGTTATTTGTTGATAAGCTCAAATATTTAACGATGTCAAATTCCTACGGCCATTTTATCGTTGTAGAATTCGCCATAATCTTATTCAATTAATAACTTAATGTTATGGGATCTTACCCATAATAATGATAATGGACTATTCCATACTTAACAAATACCGCACCTCAGGAGTAGGCAAGGAGTGAGTCAGTAGTTCAAGTTGAGTCAGTAGTTCAAGTCGAGTCAAGAGTCGAGTCAGAGGCAGTCCGAAACAGAGTCGCGTTCAGACAATTACTACAAGACATTGGAATAGTGATACTGGTCGAGACTACATTGTTCATACTAATACTTCTACTTCTCTGTATATATTCTTGTTTGTAATATATCTGTGCTATTCCATACCTGTGTTCGAGTTCTTCTTTATTGGTTCTACCTTGGACTATCACCTTGGTACACATTTCTTTCCGGTCCCTGAACCCGGACCTAAGGTTAGAAATGGCATCATGACACTTTCCACTGACAAAAAAAAAAAAAAAATTACATAGATAAAACCCTTTTAAGAAAGTGTGGGCTGTACTTGTGAGAACAATTTTTTTATCTCCTTGAGGCATGGATTTCTAGGAATCCTTCAATTAACAGACTGCAATCTTTTCCAACCAGTCCTAGGGCTCCAACTACAACAGGGATTGTTGATGTTCCCATATGCCACTATTATTATTATTACTAAATGAAGTGTTGTCAGTCATTATTAATTTTTTACTCTTATTTCTTAAATCCTAGTTTTAGTTGCAACTAATCAAGTCGTCAGTCAATCGTCATTTTTAACAGATCACGACATCTATCAGAGAGATGAAATTTAGATTTTTATTATTGCATTATTCCAAAATTTTAACACATTAGCAGATAGCCATTAATGTCAACAACTGAGCACAAATAGTTATTAATTTAAAAAAATAGTAATTAATGTATAATATTATCCATAACTACATCTGCAAGAATGCCGTTTTTTATATAAGTTTTAAAAAATAACTATAAATACGTAAAAAATGCGTATATCATCAAAAATTCCTTTTTCCAGAATAAAGCTATTTGTGCTATGTTATAATGTTTATTATTTAAACAATAATAATACTGAATATTTGTTTATACTAAAGTATATTTAATCACATCTTCCTAAAAGCTGTGGTGATCTGTAAACAAGTAGTAATATTATGAAGAATGTTATTATTAGATCAAGTGTTGTCAATCATTATAAGTTTGGGACATTATTTACTATTTGACATTATTTATTATTATCATGTGATAAATATGGCGACAAAGATGAGGACAATAGTCCGAATAATGTAAATAATGTACATAATACCTCATCTCAGAAATATAGACAGACTATAAATCTTTGACTCATATTCCTTTCACTATAATTTTGCATGCTTTTCGTTGCAGCTACCGAGATCACCAGTCTATGGTTGTTACAAAACAACTAGTAATGGTATCTAGAATTTTATTATTCTGATGATGTTCTACAATATTTTTAGGTATATGGAAAGTTATAATTATTATTATTATTGCTGGTGTTGCTGTATGTATAATGTATATTCAGCCCTGTGATTGAAGAGTGATTAAGAGAGAAAAAAAAAACTTCTCTAATCTCCAGTACCTTTTTCTGTATCAGTACAGACCCTAGTTGTTGCGGATCCCGAGATGAAATTCGGTCTCCAATGAATGACAAACGCAGGAATTAAAGATAAGAAATTAAATGTATTTACACAATAATACAAAGGGTAATACTGTTAGTAAATCCAGGAACGCGGTTAGTAGCAGTAATATATATATATATATATATATATATATATATATATATATAAACAGTCTCGAAGTAGGACTTCCTTAGAGTCTACGTACTTGTAACTGAGACTTCTACAAGCGGTTACCTCACACTATTACTCTACCTCCAACTCAATCACAATCACTGCTCTCACTCTCACTCTCTATATTCTGACTGACTCTGGGTATTTAACGGCAGCAGTCCAAGTAACACTCTGGTCGAGTCCACTTATATGAAAACACTAGTAAAGTCGAAGTTTTTAGAGACTCAATTATTCTCCGGTTTTTCCAGTTAATCCAATCTTGATTTTCGTGTTTCGTGCATGCCGAGTGCACTTACTATTATCGGGAGGACTCTAACCTTGATATTATGTGCCGTTCTCAGCTCTCGAGCAATGTTGTGTTGTTTTTTTTTCAAATTTTCAAACTTCTACACTTTCACTGATATTGCTTTTATTCTCCTTGGCTGTAATCATGAGCAGTTTATTATTATTATTATTATTATTATTATTATTATTATTATTATTTCCTTTGATTTCTGGTTTATACTCATTTCTTTCCCCGGGTCTCGCTCAGATACCTAAGGACAGAAATGTCATCATGACATTATCCACTGAGCAATTAAAAAAAAACAAACAAAAAAAAAAAAAAAAAAACGCCCAAAAAACAACAACAACGAAAAACAAAAACAAAACAAAAAAAACATAATTTATATAGATAAAACCATTCGTAAGGTGTGGGCTGTACTCGTGAGAACATTTTTCTTGTATTTCTTTAAGGCATGGACGTCCAGGAATCCCTTCAATGAGTCTATTGGAATCTTTTCCAACCAATCCGAGGGATCCAACTACAACAGAGATTGCTGATGTTCCCATGTGACACATTTTTGAAATTTCGATTTCAAGGTCCTTGTATTTTGATAGCTTTTTGAAGATCTTCCTTATTATTCCTTCCATTTTCATTATCTGATGTTTATCGATGGAGGTGGATGGATAACGAATCTCGTCAAATTTCTCCCATCTTCTCAGAATCCTCCGAAACTTCATTATGAACGGGATCTAGCTCATATTTCTGATTTATTAGATAGATTTTTAGCATTGTTCCAAGAGTACCATTTATTATGGGTACTAACTATATTCACGATTCAAATTTTTTTCTGATTATTATTATTTTTATAAATATTATTATTAAACCATAAAATTATTCTACAAACATTCTAGGATTTTGCTTACTATTAAAAATTTGAAATACAACTGAAGTGTTACGGATATCCGTAGGAACGAATAAAGACACGAGGCAATGGCATTGATAAGAATTTCTACTGCAATATAATATAACAAACGAAAAAGGAAAATATTAAAAAAAAATGAATTGAGGAGTTATTTGCAGTGATGACACATCATGTGCCTTAAATAATTTCATATTTTTCATCAGTAACCGATTTTTTATTTTTGATGCCAGGTAAACGATCAGAAGTTCGAATGATGTTTCTCTCTCTCTCTGTGTCTCTCTAGAGAGAGAGAGAGAGAGAGAGAAAGTGAGCAAGAGAGAGAGAGAGAGAGAGAGAGAAAGAGAGGCGCAACGTAATTGTCCTTGCACTCATTCTCTGATGTATTTATGTATCGTGCTAAGGTAAACATGAGAAACAATATACAAAGATTGACTGTATTTGTTTAGAAAATAGATTTGAAATCATGAAAAATAAAAAAGAAGGTGGCTCCAAAAGTGAAGAATAAAAGATGGAAGGAAAGACTGAATAAGTCAAAGAAAGACTGAATGAAATAACGGAAAAGCGAAAGAAAAGTAAAGAGGAAATAGACTGCAAAAAATGAAATACAAAAATGAAAGAAAACGCAGGAATGAGTGAAAACATGCAATAATGAAAGAAAAAAAAGAGAAAATGAATGATATAATGCAAAAATGAAATAATGATAAACTGAAAGACATATTACAAGAATGAATGAAAATGAAATAGTGAAAACATTATGCAAATATAAAAGAAAATTAAAGAGTGATTGGAATAATACTAAATGAAAAGAAATAAGTGAATAAATTAATGCAAAATGGATGAAAAAAATCAGTGAAATAATGGAAAAAAGAATGAAAAAGGATCAAATGTAATAATGATAAACTGAAAGACATATTACAAGAATGAATGAAAATGAAATAGTGAAAACATTATGCAAATATAAAAAAAAATTAAAAAAAGTGATTGGAATAATACTAAATGAAAAGAAATAAGTGAATAAATTAATGCAAAAATGGATGAAAAAAATATCAGTGAAATAATGGAAAAAGAATGAAAAAAGGATCAAATGTAATAATGATAAACTGAAAGACATATTACAAGAATGAATGAAAATGAAATAGTGAAAACATTATGCAAATATAAAAGAAAATTAAAGAGTGATTGGAATAATACTAAATGAAAAGAAATAAGTGAATAAATTAATGCAAAAATGGATGAAAAAATATCAGTGAAATAATGGAAAAAAGAATGAAAAAGGATCAAATGTAATAATGATAAACTGAAAGACATATTACAAGAATGAATGAAAATGAAATAGTGAAAACATTATGCAAATATAAAAAAAAAAAAAATTGATTGGAATAATACTAAATGAAAAGAAATAAGTGAATAAATTAATGCAAAAATGGATGAAAAATATCAGTGAAATAATGGAAAAAGAATGAAAAAAAGGATCAAATGTAATAATGATAAACTGAAAGACATATTACAAGAATGAATGAAAATGAAATAGTGAAAACATTATGCAAATATAAAAGAAAAATTAAAGAGTGATTGGAATAATACTAAATGAAAAGAAATAAGTGAATAAATTAATGCAAAATGGATGAAAAAATATCAGTGAAATAATGGAAAAAAAAAGAATGAAAAAGGATCAAATGTAATAATGATAAACTGAAAGACATATTACAAGAATGAATGAAAATGAAATAGTAGAAACATTATGCAAATATAAAAAAAAATTAAAAAAGTGATTGGAATAATACTAAATGAAAAGAAATAAGTGAATAAATTAATGCAAAAATGGATGAAAAATATCAGTGAAATAATGGAAAAAAAAAAAAAAGGATCAAATGTAATAATGATAAACTGAAAGACATATTACAAGAATGAATGAAAATGAAATAGTGAAAACATTATGCAAATATAAAAAGAAAATTAAAGAGTGATTGGAATAATAATACTAAATGAAAAGAAATAAGTGAATAAATTAATGCAAAAATGGATGAAAAAATATCAGTGAAATAATGGAAAAAGAATGAAAAAGGATCAAATGTAATAATGATAAACTGAAAGACATATTACAAGAATGAATGAAAATGAAATAGTGAAAACATTATGCAAATATAAAAGAAAATTAAAAAGTGATTGGAATAATACTAAATGAAAAGAAATAAGTGAATAAATTAATGCAAAAATGGATGAAAAAAAAATATCAGTGAAATAATGGAAAAAATGAATGAAAAAGGATCAAATGTAATAATGATAAACTGAAAGACATATTACAAGAATGAATGAAAATGAAATAGTGAAAACATTATGCAAATATAAAAAGAAAATTAAAGTGATTGGAATAATACTAAATGAAAAGAAATAAGTGAATAAATTAATGCAAAAATGGATGAAAAAAATATCAGTGAAATAATGGAAAAAAATGATGAAAAAGGATCAAATGTAATAATGATAAACTGAAAGACATATTACAAGAATGAATGAAAATGAAATAGTGAAAACATTATGCAAATATAAAAAGAAAATTAAAGAGTGATTGGAATAATACTAAATGAAAGAAAATAAGTGAATAAATTAATGCAAAATGGATGAAAAAATATCAGTGAAATAATGGAAAAAGAATGAAAAAGGATCAAATGTAATAATGATAAACTGAAAGACATATTACAAGAATGAATGAAAATGAAATAGTGAAAACATTATGCAAATATAAAAGAAAATTAAAGAGTGATTGGAATAATACTAAATGAAAAGAAATAAGTGAATAAATTAATGCAAAAATGGATGAAAAAATATCAGTGAAATAATGGAAAAAAGAATGAAAAAGGATCAAATGTAATAATGATAAACTGAAAGACATATTACAAGAATGAATGAAAATGAAATAGTGAAAACATTATGCAAATATAAAAAGAAAATTAAAAAGAGTGATTGGAATAATACTAAATGAAAAGAAATAAGTGAATAAATTAATGCAAAATGGATGAAAAAATATCAATATGAAATAATGGAAAAAGAATGAAAAGGATCAAATGTAATAATGATAAACTGAAAGACATATTACAAGAATGAATGAAAATGAAATAGTGAAAACATTATGCAAATATAAAAGAAAATTAAAGATATGATTGGAATAATACTAAATGAAAGAAATAAGTGAATAAATTAATGCAAAAATGGATGAAAATATCAGTGAAATAATGGAAAAAAAAAAAAAGAATGAAAAAGGATCAAATGTAATAATGAGAAATTGAAAGACATATTACAAGAATGAATGAAAATGAAATAGTGAAAACATTATGCAAATATAAAAGAAAATTAAAGAGTGATTGGAATAATACTAAATGAAAAGAAATAAGTGAATAAATTAATGCAAAAATGGATGAAAAAATATCAGTGAAATAATGGAAAAAAGAATGAAAAAGGATCAAATGTAATAATGATAAACTGAAAGACATATTACAAGAATGAATGAAAATGAAATAGTGAAAACATTATGCAAATATAAAAGAAAATTAAAGAGTGATTGGAATAATACTAAATGAAAAGAAATAAGTGAATAAATTAATGCAAAAATGGATGAAAAATATCAGTGAAATAATGGAAAAAGAATGAAAAAGGATCAAATGTAATAATGATAAACTGAAAGACATATTACAAGAATGAATGAAAATGAAATAGTGAAAACATTATGCAAATATAAAAGAAAATTAAAAGGTGATTGGAATAATACTAAATGAAAAGAAATAAGTGAATAAATTAATGCAAAATGGATGAAAAAATATCAGTGAAATAATGGAAAAAAAAGAATGAAAAAGGATCAAATGTAATAATGATAAACTGAAAGACATATTACAAGAATGAATGAAAATGAAATAGTGAAAACATTATGCAAATATAAAAGAAAATTAAAAGATGATTGGAATAATACTAATGAAAAGAAATAAGTGAATAAATTAATGCAAAAATGGATGAAAAAATATCAGTGAAATAATGGAAAAAGAATGAAAAAGGATCAAATGTAATAATGAGAAATTGAAAGACATATTACAAGAATGAATGAAAATGAAATAGTGAAAACATTATGCAAATATAAAAAGAAAATTAAAGTGTGATTGGAATAATACTAAATGAAAAGAAATAAGTGAATAAATTAATGCAAAAATGGATGAAAAAAAATATCAGTGAAATAATGGAAAAAGAATGAAAAAGGGATCAAATGTAATAATGATAAACTGAAAGACATATTACAAGAATGAATGAAAATGAAATAGTGAAAACATTATGCAAATATAAAAGAAAATTAAAGAGTGATTGGAATAATACTAAATGAAAAGAAATAAGTGAATAAATTAATGCAAAAATGGATGAAAAAATATCAGTGAAATAATGGAAAAAAGAATGAAAAAGGATCAAATGTAATAATGAGAAATTGAAAGACATATTACAAGAATGAATGAAAATGAAATAGTGAAAACATTATGCAAATATAAAAGAAAATTAAAAAGAGTGATTGGAATAATACTAAATGAAAAACAAATAAGTGAATAAATTAATGCAAAAATGGATGAAAAATATCAATGAAATAATGGAAAAAAGAATGAAAAGGATCAAAATGTAATAATGATAAACTGAAAGACATATTACAAGAATGAATGAAAATGAAATAGTGAAAACATTATGCAAATATAAAAAGAAAATTAAAAAGTGATTGGAATAATACTAAATGAAAAGAAATAAGTGAATAAATTAATGCAAAAATGGATGAAAAAATATCAGTGAAATAAGGAAAAAAAAATGAAAAAGGATCAAAATGTAATAATGAGAAATTGAAAGACATATTACAAGAATGAATGAAAATGAAATAGTGAAAACATTATGCAAATATAAAAGAAAATTAAAGAGTGATTGGAATAATACTAAATGAAAAGAAATAAGTGAATAAATTAATGCAAAAATGGATGAAAAAATATCAGTGAAATAATGGAAAAAAGAATGAAAAAGGATCAAATGTAATAATGAGAAATTGAAAGAAAAAGAAAAAAAAAAGGAACGGTGGAAGAAAAAAAAGAAAGAGCAAACGAAATAATGCAATAATGAAAGATAAATGTAAAAACGAATAGTTTAGAGAAAAGAGAGACTCGAAAAAATAAGAGATAAAACAAAAAAGAAAAAGAGTTAAGAAAAGATGAAAGAAGGAAATAAGAAGATAAAAAATGAAATAAAACTGAATGAAAAGGAAAGAGTTAATGAAATAATGAAAAATCAGTGAAAAAGAAAGTGAAAAAAAATAATGCAAAAGACAGTTAAAAAAAGAGTGAGTGAAATAAAAAAAAAAAGAATTGAAAAAATTTGGATGAATGAAATAATGCAAAACCGAAAGAAAACAAAAGAGCGAATGAAATAATGTAAAAACGAATGAGATGCAAAAACAAATGGAGAAAAGTCGAAGAAAAATAAGAGAAAAGAGTCAAAGAAAAAAGAAGAAAGAAAAAGGGTTAAGAGAAGAAAAAGGAGCAGCAAAGAGCATCGTGTACACACATTCAAGGTGGAACCAAGTCATTTCAACCTATTTCCTAGATGAAAGCCAATAAACGTATCGTTAAAAATGGCAAAGCCGTAAGAAGAAGAAAAAAAAAAACAGAAAATGGAAGACTTTTGCCGAGCATTAAATGTCTTGATGTTATCAGGCCAAGTAATGAGTATTAAATCTGTGGACACGATATCTCACTCGCTACGAAAGAATGTTTTGTATCCGTTTTTCCCTTCCTCCATGAATATAAATTGTCCTTTTTTTTGTCGGCCATTTTGTACCCAACTCCCGATTTCGTTTTAAACGTAGAGTTCGGGAAAAGTAGAAAAAAGAAAGAAAGCGGACTGAAAATACAAAACAAAACGAATATATATATATATATATATATATATATATATATATATATATATAAAAGAGAGAGAAAGGAATGCGAGAGTAATTCGAAGTAAATTACTGTAACTTGGCATGGAAGATTTAACCCATACTTATGATGAGCGGTAAAAAAAAAAAAAAATCAAGGCGGTTTTTCTTCGAAGTCGCGAAGCTTATGCAAATTAAGTCACTGTAAATTAAACTAAATCTTATTGAATGAAAGCTGATTTCAAAATAAGACCGAACGAAGAAAAATTAAAAAGAGAAATATCGGTGGTAGAAAAACGAATAAGTTACTGGGATTTAAAAAAGAAAATGAAAGGAAAGATGAGAAAATATCTTTTTAAAATGACTATAACAGTTTCATGGAGGTCACAGAAAAGAAAATTCAGTTTAGACTTTAATGTATTCAAAGTTCACAAATGTACATTTTGGTCAATTGAAACGAAAGTATTTTAGTCCAATGGGGTGGCTTCCTCGATAAAACAAAGCAAAATAAAATCAATTTAAACACAGATAGTTTTCCGTTTTAGTATAACGCATATATACTGCGAAAATAGAAAATAAATGAATGCCTGTATTTTAAATAGAATAAAAGAAGGAAAAAAAATCTATGAATGATATTCAGTAAATTTTTGAGACCAAAAATTTTAAAATCATTGTTATTAAAAATAAATTTAATTTCATTACGTACTTAATTAGAAGAATATGAATAAGCTAGATCAGGGATAGGCAACTTACAGCATGCGTGCCTCACGTGGCACGGCAAGCAAATTCTAATGGCACGCAACCACAAATGACATCACAAAGTCTGAACCATTAATTACGACAAGGCAAAGAAGATATTTAGCTGCTTCAATTTTAATATATACTAAAGTATATATACTATATATGACTATATAAAATAATGAACTATTCTCTTGGGACATATATTGGGTGGACAGTTCTCTTGCGACATATATTGGGTGATTAATTCTCTTGTGACATATTTTGGGTGAACAGTTCTCTTGTGACATATATTGGGTGAATAAGTCACTTGTGATATAGATTGGGTAGACAAGTCACTTGTGATATATATTCAGAGAAAGATTCTCTTGTGACATATATTGGGTGAACAATTCTCATGTGACGTATAATGGGTGAACAATTGTCTTGAGACATATATTGGGTGAAAGAAATTTCTTAGGACATATATTGAGTGAACAATGCCCTTGTGACATATATTGGGTGAACAGCTCTCTTCTGACATATATTGGGTGAACTATTCTCTTAGGACATATATTGGATGGACAATACTCTTCTGACATATATTGGTTGAACTATTCTCTTGTGACATATATTGGGTGAACAGTTCTCCTGTTAGATATATTGGGTGAACTATTCTCTTGGAACATATATAAGTTGAATAATTCTATTGGGACATATATTGCGTGAGTAAGTCACTTGTGAAATATAATGGGTGAACAATTCACTTGTGACATATATTGGATGAACAATTCTCTTGTGACGTATATTGGGTGAACAATTGTCTTGTGACATATATTGGGTGAAAGAAATCTATTGGAACATATGTTGAATGAACCAATCTCTTGTGACATGTATTGCGTGAACAATTTTCTTGGGACATATGTAATGTGAAAAAATATATTGGGACATATATTGGGTGATTAATTCTCTTGTGACATATATTGGGTGAACAATTCTCTTGGGACATATATTGGGTGAACAATTTTCTTGGGACATATATAATGTTAAAATTATATTGGGACATATGTCGGGTGAACAAGTTACTTGTGATATATATTGGGGAACAATTCTCTTAGGAAATATATATTGGCTGAACCGTTCTATTGTGATATATTGGGTGAACAATTCACTTGTGATATATATTTGGTGAACTATTCTCTTGGGACATATATTGGCTGAACAGGTCTCTTGTGACATATATTGACTGAACAATTCAGTTGTGCCGTATATTGGGTCAGCCGTTCTCTTGTGACATATTTTAGGCGAACTATTCAATTGGGACTTATATTGGGTGACTAATATATATTGGGTGAACAATTCTCTTGTGACATATATTGGTTGAACAATTCTCTTGTGGCATATATTGAGTGAACTGTTCTCTTGTGACGTATATTGGTTGTGCAGTTCTTATGTGACATATTTTGGGTGAACAGTTCTCTTGTGACATATATCTGTTTAACTATTCTCTTGGGATATATATTGGGTGAACAGTTTTCTTGTGACATATATTGGGTGATCAATTCTCTTGTGACATATATTGGTTGAACAGTTCACTTCTGACATGTATTGAGTAAAAAATCTCTTGTGTCATATATTGGGTGAACAATTCTCTTATGATGTATATTGGGTGAACAGTAATCTTGCGACGTATATTGGGTGAACTATTGCGATAGATATTGAGTGTACCGTTCTGTTTTGAAATATATTTGGTGATCAATTCTCTTGGGACATATATTGGGTGAACAATTCATTGTGACATATTGGGTGAACAATTCTCTCGTGACTTATATTGGGTGAACAATTGTCTGGTGACATATATTGGGTGAAAGAAATCTATTGGAACATAGGTTGGGTTAACAATTCTCTTGTGACATCTATTGTGTAAACAATTTTCTTTGTCACATATATAATGTGAAAAATTATATTCGGACATATATTGGGTGATTAATTCTCTTGTGACATACATTGGGTGATCAGTTCTCTTGTGACATGTATTGGCTGAACAATTCTCTTGGGACATATATTGGGTGAACAAGTTACTTGTGATATATATTGGGGGACAATTCTCTTGGGAAATATATTGGGTGAACCGTTCTACTGTGACATATTGGGTGAACAATTCACTTGCCTCATATATTGGGTGAACTATTCTCTTGTGACATATATTGGGTGAACAGTTCTCTTGTTAGATATATTGGGTGAACAATTCTCTTGTGACATATATTGGGTGATCAAGTCACTTGTGATATATATTGGGTGAACAGTTCTCTTGTGACATATACTGGGTGAACAATTCTCTTGTAACTTATATTGGGTGAACATTTCTCTTGTGACATATATTGGATGAACAGTTCTCTTGTGACATATAGTGGGTGAACAATTTTTTGTGACATATATTGGGTGAACAATTTTCTTGTGACACTGGCTAAACAGTTCTCTTTTGACATATCTTAGTTGAAATATTCTTCTGGGACATATATTGGGTGAACAATTCTCTCAGGACATATATTGCGTGAACAATTCTCGTTGGACGTATATTAGGATAACAATTCCATTGGGACATATACTGGGTGTACATTTTTCTTCTGACATATATTTGGGTGAACAATTCTTTGTGATGTATATTGGGTGAACACGTCACTTTTGATGCATAATGGGTGAGCAATTCTCTTGGGAAATATCTTGCGTGAACAGTTCTTTTGTGGCATATATTGGGTTAACTGTTCTCTTCTGACATATATTGGGAGAATAATTCTCTTTTGACATATATTGGGTGAACATTTCTCTTAGGACATATATTGGGTGAACAATTCTCTTGTGACATATATTGTGTGAACAATTCTCTTGGGACATATTTTTGGTCAACAATTATTAAAAATACTCTATGTTTGCGTACGTGTTTAAATAAACAACACAGATATTTTCTATACGCTTAGTCTTTCTTTGCTTTGACAAATTGTAATATATCAATCAATGGACATAACAAAATCGACTGTGATTCGAACGCGGTTGTCTTAATTTCTATTACGAGACGATAGCCATTTCCCTACAAGACACATCCTTTGGCAGAATATCGACGTAATATAATACCAATACTATGTAGAACCTTGTTGAGCTTTATTTTACTAATTCAGCTTTGGTGCTGAAAAACGTTTATTTTATTGTGATGTCTGGTCATAAACGAGAGGGGAGATGGAGTATTCTTCTCTTATTACCACATCAAGTATGTTGGAAAGATCTCGCAGTAACTGAATAAACAGTCCCGTAAAATAGGAAATGGTCATATTTCAAACAATGCTTTGCTCGGAAATTCTCACCCAACTGAACACTCGTCTCATCCGGAGTACCTACCCCTGATTTTCCCACCATAGGACGGAGGCTCTATTGATTGAGAAGAGAATAACCCTGTCGATGGTTTTAGATATCATCTCTAAATTAGACTCTCATAAAGCAAGTGTTGGTGACAGTATACCAGCCGTCGTCCTAAAGAAATGTGCTTCTGATCTGGCACTAGTTCTCTCCAAACTCTATAGGTATTTTTTCTCTGACTCTTGCTTTCCAGCCTCTTAGAAATCTTCATTTGTTGTCTCTGTCTTTAAGAACTCTGGAGACCCTTCTGGGCCATCTAACTACCGTCTTATCAGTCTCCTATCACTCTTTGGCAATGTCTTCGTGGCTTTAATCAATGCCGAAGTGGTTAAGCACCTTAGATCTAAAGATCTACTCTCTGACAAACAATATGATTTTCGATTTTCACGATTCTACCGCTGATGTGCTTATAGACATAACTGAATATGTATACCAAGCTCTTGATATTAACGGCTCTAGATATCTCGAAGGCAGTTGACAGGGTTTGGCATGCCGGCCTTCTTCGTAAGCCTCACGGACACGGTATTACAGGACTGTTATTTGATGTAATACAATCATTCCTGTCAAACTGTGAAATGAAAGTCGTTCTAAACGGGTTTTCCTCCAGTTCCTTTCATACGAACGCTGGTGTTCCCCAACGTTCTATACTGGGCCCTACACTGTTCCTGATATTCACCAACGATCTTCCTGATGTCATCAACTGACATCTACGCTGACGACACTACTATTTACTCCTGTCTCAATAGTAAATCCGGCATTGCTTACAAAACTAACCTGCCAGTTGGTTTCGAAAAGGATTGACTAGTGGAAGAAATGGCTTGTAAACTTTAATGCCTCCAAAACGAAAACAGCTCTCATTTACCCACCACAGAGAAACCTCTCTGCCTCCTATCAGGATGGATGGTGCCCAACTCCACGAGAGCGTCACTCTGCGCCTGCTTGGTCTCACACTTTCCACCTGAGGTGGAACAACTACATCAGGGGTGGCCAACCTTTTGATTCCATGTACGATTTTGTACGATTAATTTAAATGCGCCACACAGACATTCACTTCCTTTCTGTACGTGTTGTAATATGGACATATTTTAAAGTTATAATAAAATCTATTTATTTGAAAAATATATGCTTATGACTAGAGGCGTATCCTTTTAGCACTTTCGCAAAGGACGTGCAATAAATATAAAATCCCTGAATTGAATGAGTAGAAGTGGATTAGTTTCTTTTCATCAAAAGGATGCAATGCGCCACTTGTAAGCATCCAATGCGCCACTTATAGCGCATGCGCCACAGGTTGGCCATCCTTGAACTACATTGTCAACATGGAAAAAAAATCACACCCTTAATCAAAAAAAAAAAAAAGAAAAGAAAAAGTTACTAATATCCAAAGAGAGGCTTACACGGGAACGTCTTTTAAAATTTTTGAATTTTATGTCATTTCGCTTTTGTTTATCATCCCTTGTCTTGATAAAGTCAAATGACGAAACGCGTCGGCAAAGACTAATCATTATTTTCCGATTGTTTATTTTATTCAATTTGTCTTCCTCAACAGATTTATTCTGAGAAATTTGAGACACACGCACACATTTAGAAGGATGCGTTATTACAGAATGATTATTTCATTTAATCCAACCATTCCTGTCAAACTGTGAAATCAACGGTGTCATAAACGGTTTCTCCTCCGAACCCTGGTATTCATACGAACCCTGGTATTCCCATTGCTCTATCCTTGACCCTACACTGTTTCTAATCTTCATCAACTATCTTCCTGATGTTATCAGTTCTCAAGGAGGTATCTACGCAGACGACACTACCATTTATTCCGATAATAATTAAATGTTTAAAAAATGCTGTAATAACAACACGAAGTAGTAACTTATAATGTTTTATTTGGCTAATTCAGCTTTAGCGCTGAAAAACGTTTATTTTATTGTGATGGATGGTATATCAACCTCAATGGGTCATTTAATGCCGACAACTTTTTTCTGGTAATATTTTGTTTTGTCAATAAATCTATTTCAGGTAATATTTTTTTCCTCAAAAATGTATAGGTGGTAATATTATTTTAAAAAATGTATTGCTGGTAATATTTTTTTTCAAAAACGTACTGCTGGTAATAGTTTTTTGTCTTCAAAAAATTATTTATGGTAATAATTTTCTATAAAGTATTTCGGGTATTAAAACCTATTTTTACATTTTTATAATGCTTTTTACCTCAGTTTCGGGGTTAACTATTTGCACACAGCTGGGACTCTAACAGGTGTTACTACCCCGGGTCAGGGTGGACCTGGGAACAGCTGCAATTAAGAGGCGGTTCCACGCTCCTCAAAACCTGATCAAAGGCCTTGCTTCTGGGCGTAGTTTATCGTCTTACCCAAGACGAGTTGATTGAAGGAGATTGCACTGGGCTGTAGCATGAGTTACCGTAACTGAGGTCTGAATTCAGGGGATTAGATGTTATTGTCCTCATCTTCGTTGTTATTTTCACAATGTTTCGGCCATTGTGACCTCCTGACTTCTTCAGGTGCTTCTAGATCCGGGTAACCTTCATGGAATTTCGAACTGAACGCTTTATTAAATCTACAGAGTTAGGTTGTTCTCATTAAGCTGACCTTATCTCAGGATGTCTCGTCTCGTTCCTAGTGCTGTTCCGTTATTTATCGCCCTGTTTTCATTTAGTCCACATACACACTGTTGAAAAGCTATTCGGAAAAATCCACCGAACTGAAAACGAGCGTCAAAACGATGTCAAATAGCGCGTCGAAAAAACCTTTATTTTATTGTGATGGATGGTTCAAGCGTGAGGGGATGATGTGGTGTTCTTGATTTATTACTACTAATGTTATTGTTCGATTAAAAAAACCCAAAAAAAACTTATACATCTCTTGATCTGATAAAAACAAACTTTTGATTTTATTTGGTCAATTCAGGATAAACGTTTATTTTATTGTGATGGATGGTTACAAGCGTGAGGGGTGATGTGGTGTTCTTATTTTATTACTACTAATGTTATTGTTCGATTAAAAAAAAACCCAAAAAACTTATACATCTCTTGATCTGATAAAATTAAATGCTTAAAATTACAACTCTAAGTTGAAGCATCTATTTGGTCAATTCAGCTTTAGATAAACGTTTATTTTATTGTGATGTATGGTTAAAAGCGTAATATGTAAATACTAATGTTTATTAAAAAAAACCAAAAACTTATACAATCTCTTAAAATTACAACTCTAAGTTGAAGCTTATGAAGCGGTATTTGGTCAATTCAGCTTTAGCGCTTATAAACGTTTATTTTATTGTGATGGATGGTTAAAAGCGTGAGGGGATATGTGGTGTTCTTATTTTATTACTACTAATGTTATTGTTCGATTAAAAAAAAACCCAAAAAACTTATACATCTCTTGATCTGATAATAATTAAATGCTTAAAAATTACAACTCTAAGTTGAAGCTTATGAAGCGGTATTTGGTCAATTCAGCTTTAGCGCTTATAAACGTTTATTTTATTGTGATGTATGGTTAAAAGCGTGAGGGGATATTTTATTACTACTAATAAAAAAAAAAAAAAACTTATACATCTCTTAAAATAATTAAATGCTTAAAAATAAACTCTAAGTTGAAGCTTATGAAGCGGTATTTGGTCAATTCAGCTTTAGCGCTTATAAACGGTATGGATGGTTAAAAAGTTATTTTAATACTACTAATGTTATTGTTCGATTAAAAAAACCAAAAAACTTAAATCTCTTGATCTGATAATAATTAAATTTTTACAACTCTAAGTTGAAGCTTATATTTGGTCAATTCAGGTAAACGTTTATTTTATTGTGATGGATGGTTACAAGCGAGAAGGAAGATGCGGTTTGCTTATTTTATTACAACAACTGAAATTAATGTGAAGGAAAGATATTAGAACAATTTTTGTAGATTTGGAAAGTCGGGAAATATGAAAGCATTTGTGAATGCGCGTAGAAAAGTAAGTTGAAGAGAAATTTAGGTTAAAACTGACATAGAATAAAAAAAGCAAGATCGAAAAGGAACAATTCGTAACGTTTCAAACGTCTAAAAATCAAAATGGAGAGTAAAGATTAGTAGCGGTCCGGTATAGTCTAGACATCGACATAAACGTAAAAAGCAACACCTTGATAGAATAAAGCGAATAAGAATATTTCGAAAATGTCTATAAAGTAATGGACGTAATAATTAGCCAATTCTTCAGAGTCGAGAAAGTGAAACAAGAAAAAACACGTCTATAAAGTATAGAGTGTAGGAAACATGGATAAAAAACATGAGAAAATGAGAGAGCGCGAGAAAGAAAGAGACAGATAGAGAGAGAAATCGAGAAAGAGAGGGAAAGATAAAGAGACGGAGAGAAATTGAGACATTTAGAGATGGTCAGAAATGATAGAATTTTTTTTTCAGAAGATAGAGAAAGAGAGTGGGGGGAGAAAGAGAGAGAAAAATAAAGAGAGAGAGAAAGTAAGACATTTAGAGATGGTCTGAAATGATAGACCTTTTTTCAGAAGATAGAAAAAGATAGGGGGCGAGAAAGTGAGAGAAAGATAGTGAGAGAAAGTGAGACATTTAGAGATGGTCAGAAATGATAGAAATTTTTTTTCAGAAGATAGAGAAGAGAGGGGAAGAAAGAGAGAGAGAGTAAGATAAAGAGAGAGAGAAAGTGAGACATTTAGAGATGGTCTGCAATGATAGATTTTATTTTCAAAAGATATATAGAGAGAGAAATCGAGAAAGAGAGGGAAAGATAAAGAGACAGAGAAATTGAGACATTTAGAGATGGTCAGAAATGATAGAATTTTTTTTTCAGAATATAGAGAAAGAGAGCGGGGGGAGAAAGAGAGAGAGAGAGAGAAATCGAGAAAGAGAGGGAAAGATAAAGAGAGAGAAAGTGAGACATTTAGAGATGGTCTGAAATGATAGACTTTATTTTCAGCAGATAGACAGAGAGAGAGAGAGAGAGAGAAATCGAGAAAGAGAGGGAAAGATAAAGAGACAGAGAGAAAGTCAGACATGTAGAGATGGTCTGAAATGATAGATTTTTTTTCAGAAGATAGAGAAAGAGTGTGGCTAGAAAGAGAGAGATAGATAAAGAGAGAGAGAAAGAGAAAGAGGAAGTGAGACATTTAGAGATGGTCAGAAATGATAGACTTGATTTTCAGACGATAGAGAGAGAGGGCGAGAGGGAGAAAGAAAGATAAAGAGAGAGAAAGTGAGACATGTATAGATGGTCTGAAATGATAGATTTGATTTTCAGAAGATTGAGAGAGCGAGAAAGAGAGTGAATGATAAAGTGAGACAGAAAGTGAAACATTTAGAGATGGTCTGAAATAGACTTTATTTTCGGAAGAGAGAGAGAGAGAGAGAGAGAGAGAGAGAGAGAGAGAGAGTTAGGCCGAGAAAGATAAAGAGAGAAAGAAAGTGAGACATGTAGAGATGCTCTGCAGTGGTAGATTTTATTTTCAGAAGAGAGAGAGAGCTAGAAAGAGATGGAAAGATAAACAGAGAGAAAGAGATGGTGAGACATTTAGAGGTGGTGTGAAATTGTAGATTTTATTTTTAGAATATAAAAGAGAGAGAGAGAGAGTGCGAGAAAGAAAAATAGAGAGAGAATGTAGGACATTTTGAAATGGTTTGTAATGAAGAGAAACAGAGTGAGAAAAAGAGGAAAGATATATATATATATATATATATATATATATATATATATATATATATATATATATATATAGAGAGAGAGAGAGAGAGAGAGAGAGAGATAATATTAGTGGAAAATATACATACATATGAAAAATATATCTAAAAATTCCCATACATGTATATTTTCAGAAAAAATTTTTTCCAAGAGGAAGGATCCAGGTAGAACTCAATGTCTAAGACAGAGTAAGGATATAATAAAAGGCTTAAACACTAATATTCCATGGTCATAATTTATTCCATTGGAATCGTAAATACGATCCAAATCATCAGACCTACAAATTCAAAATGAAAACAGAAAAAAAACAACTCCGGAAATCAAAACAGAATTTAGAGAAAGTGTAAGTATGAGGATGAGTGACAGAAAGAATTTTTGGAGATGTGGGTGGGGTGGATTTAAAAAGAGGAGAGAAAGAAAGTCGACGAATGTCTAATACATAAAGATACATTTCGTGGTGACATATACACACCACAGACAATTCGGATAGGAAGGGAAAAAAAAAAAAAAAAAAAAAAAAAAGGAAGGGGGGGGGAGAGGGATGGGACGAAGGAAAATAAAATTGTGTTTACTTAAAATTTAAAATATGAAGATGAATATAACGATTGTCTCATTTCGCAAGGACCAAATATTTCTATGTTCAAAAACACATACTAATACACAAAAAAAAAAAAAAAAAAAAACATATACAAGTAGGTACATACACTTAGGCATGTACACATACACACACCCATATATATATATAGAAAGAGAGAGAGAGACACAGAGAGACAGAGAAAGTGAGGGAAAGATAAAGAAAGAGTGAGAGAAAGTGCGATATTTAGAGATGGTGTGAAATGGTGGATTTTATTTGCAGAAGAAAGTAAACACAAAAGGAAATTTATCGGAGGAGGGAAATTTGTCAAAAATCAAGAAATAATTCAGTCGAGTGATGTTCTGGGTTGTGAAGATAAATTAAACGCTTGAATTGGCAAGCGGAAGTTGAGTGTGATTGATGCAATGACGAAGAAGGAACACTTCCGTTGTTTTCTGTTGATACAATCATCTTGATAGGCAATCAATATATCATATTTAATTATCTATTCATTTCTTTCATGTAATTGCTCCCTTAAAAAACAACAAATATCGATTTATTGATTTTCTGTTCTTCGATTTCATCACATCTTTTTCTCGGGTTCTTTCTCTTTGGGTTTTCAAGGTTTGTTTATTTCTTTCCAAAAAAATTCCTTACTTTACCCTCTCCAATCTTTGCTTCATTCTTTCCAATTACTTTCTTAAAGAATCTTTCTTTCTTTCTTTCTTTCGTTCTTTCTTTCTTTCTTTCTTTTTCTTTTTTTTCTTTCTTTCGTTCATTCTTTCTTTCTTTCTTTCTTTCGTTCGTTCGTTCGTTCTTTCTTTCTTTCTTTCGTTCGTTCTTTCTTTCTTTCATTCATTTTTCTTTCTTTCTTTCTTTCTTTCTTTCTTTCGTTCGTTCGTTATTTCTTTCTTTCATCCATTCATTCATTCTTTCTTTCTTTCTTTTGTTTTTCTTTCTTTTGTCTTTCTTTCTTTCTTTCTTTCTTTCTTTCTTTCTTTCTTTCTTTCTTTCTTTCTTTCTTTCGTTCGTTCTTTCTTTCTTTCTATCGTTCGTTCGTTCGTTCTTTCTTTCATTCATTCATTCTTTCTTTCTTTTGTTTTTCCTTCTTTCTTTTGTTTTTTTTTCTTTCTTTCTTTCTTTCGTTCTTTCTTTCTTTCTTTCTTTCTTTCTTTCTTTCGTTCGTTCGTTATTTCTTTCTTTCATCCATTCTTTCTTTCTTTCTTTCTTTTGTTTTTCTTTCTTTCTTTCTTTCGTTCGTTCTTTCTTTCTTTCTTTCGTTCGTTCTTTCTTTCTTTCTTTCATTCATTCTTTCTTTCTTACTTTCTTTCTTTTGTTTTTCTTTTTTTCTTTCTTTCTTTCTTTCTTTCGTTCGTTCGTTCTTTCTTTCTTTCTTTCTTTCTTTCGTTCGTTCTTTCTTTCTTTCTTTCATTCATTATTTCTTTCTTTCATTCATTCTTTCTTTCTTTTGTTTTTCTTTCTTTCTTTTGTTTTTCTTTCTTTCTTTCTTTCTTTCTTTCTTTCGTTCGTTCTGTCTTTCTTTCTTTCTTTCTCTCGTTCGTTCGTTATTTCTTTCATTCATTCATTCTTTCTTTCTTTCTTTCTTTTGTTTTTCTTTCTTTCTTTCTTTCGTTTGTTCGTTTTATCTTTCTTTCTTTTTTTCTTTCTTTCTTTCTTTCTTTCTTTATTTCAGCAAGAAAATTTTCACAGTAAAACAGATTTTACTGTCAACCTTTCTTTCTTTCTTTCTTTCTTTCTTTCTTTTCTCTTTGGATCTCTCTTTCCTTCTTTTCTTTCTTTTTTTCTTTCTGTTTTCGTTCTTCAAGAAATTTTTCAGAAAATATCTTCTATTTACTTTCAACTGTTATTTTCTATTTTTTTTCTTTTCCTTCTTTCTTAATTTTATGCAAGCAATTTTTTACAAAAAATCCTTTTTTTTGTTTTCAACTATATTCTTTCTTTCTTTCTTTCTTTCTTTCTTTCTTTCTTTCTTTCTTAATCCTATAATTTTTTTTTATTTCATTGTCTTCTTACAACCCCTACCCATTCACTCTTTCATAATTTCATTTCTTGTTTATTATTTTGTAAATTTTTCAGTTTTTGTTTACCTTAATTTTTTATTAATTTAAAATCTTTTTTTTTTTTGTTTTTACTCCATCGAAGGGTGAGCATCTGTTTTTAATTAGGCATGTGCATTGGTAGCACTTCTGGGCTGCGATGCGTTATTTCAGATTCAATTCCCGGTCCAAAAAAAAAAAAAAAAAAATGAAACAAAATAACATATACATAGCATCACTCTCTCACAAACACACACGCACACTTCCGCTTTTAGTAGCACATACGCGCATGCGCACACACTCAAAGGTCTCCATGACCAATCAACCAACCGAAGAAACATCAAAATCAAAGAAATAGATTAAAAAAAATAACTGTAATTCGGCAAGTTTCTTTTTCATTTGTTTTCTTATTCTCGATTTAAACGTCCGGAATATCATTTCAAAACTCTTTGGCGCCAAGAACCAGTTCCTAACTTCATTAAAAGAGAAGGGTCATTTATTTAATCACCTTGTTTATGACTAGCGCACTGGAAGTATTTAGAAATATCATTAAAAAAATTCTTCAAAATTAAAATCATTAAAAACTTGACAAGTGATTTATTTCTGCATTTAAGAACGCAATAAAAAATCTATATAAAAACAAACAAAATGAAACTCATATCCAAATGAAAATTATAAATTCAATAATTAATAATAAGGACTGTATTTATAAGATGCATCACACGCTCCCACCCACAAAAATTTAAATCGGAAAAAAATTTCCTTGTATTCATAGCCCATCACACTATCCCTCATTTTACCAATTGAATAGCATATTTTAGCATAGTGTGACGTCGTCCTCCGGTCGCAGCGCCAACTGTGACGTTCTATCCTGATCTACCACGGCGCCAGTTGTGACGTGGCCG
The DNA here is from genome assembly GCA_903632075.3 of Acanthosepion pharaonis. Lineage (NCBI taxonomy): Eukaryota > Metazoa > Mollusca > Cephalopoda > Sepiida > Sepiidae > Acanthosepion > Acanthosepion pharaonis. The sequence goes on along the minus strand of CAHIKZ030000435.1, from coordinate 4,469,281 downwards.
TTCCAGGGTCCTATCCCGGTGACGACACCAGTTGTGACGTCCCTAAACAGCACCAATTGTGACGTCTTCGCCGCGGCGCCAGCTGTTCGCTCCTCGCTGCTCCGTCTGGGTGTCGCTGCTCCAAACGTGACGTCCGCCTGTCGCGTCAGTCGTGTTGTCTCGTACTGTGACGACCAACTGGCTTGGTATCGGTCGCGGCACCCAAATGTGACGTTCTAACCTTTTGGTGATTCGGGTGGGAATCTGGTTAGATTTGATATCAGCCTCGCCGTTCCCAACTCGCTTCCAACGCCTGGTTACCAAGGTAACTGCACTGATCTCCAGTCTGCCTACCCACGCTGTGAATTGATCTTAGACAGACGAGATCAAACAGTGGTTGGGGCCGTAATGCAAATTGAGTTCAACGGGCGTGATAACACAAATATGCATAAAAGAAAATAAAATGAAAACTCAAAAAGTTCAAAGTATCAAAGAAAAAAAAGTAACAAACTTTATGTCTAGTTGTTCGATACATAGGACTGCATCTATCTCCCGACCCGTTCTGTGGATTGTGACACGTCGTTTTGGCTAGGCAAGTTTTAACGCTTCAAGTTGTTTGCTCTCTAAGAAATTTGTGTTTCTGTGTGTCTTTGGACGAAAGTCGAAAAAACTTATTTCGGTGGTCTGGTCCTAAGTCGCTCTTCAAAATAATTGTTCTTGGTTGAAGAGGAGTCCGGAATTTTGCGTGAATCTTGGTCAGCTATCTCGAGGCGGCTTCAACTCTGGAAACTGGAGCTCGAACTATCTGGACACTCATCTCCGCCGCCAGGGCTCGAACTTTCTGGACACTCATCTCTGCCGCCAGGGCCCGAACTGATTTCTGCCTGTTGGGGCTTTTTATTGACGCCGACCAAAACCGGGGTGGGTCTGTTGGCGTCGGGGGTTCCTCGATAATTCTAAATACATATCCACCTCTTTTATTTCTGGTTAGGGATTTTCCACTCTTTTCCATTTTTGGTAACTTTTTTTCACTCCCACTTTCTCACCATACTTCTGAGGGGGTGAACTGCCCTCCCCACCTCTTCGTAGCAGCTTCTCATACTTACACTCTGGATGGGGGCGTCGACAGACTTCTTCGTGCGTCACGTGATCACTCTCGGCCAATGAGGTCTTGGTCGGGTATCTTTCCTCCTCCTTCGTGCGTCACGTGATCACCACTTGACCAATGATGTCTTAGTCGGGCGTGAACAATCCGCGGCTTTGTTTCGGAAAAAAATACCTTTGCTTAACTAAAAAAAAAAAAATTAATTATCTCTTCTCTTTCCTTTTTCTTCCTTTCAAAATCGCCGTTATCATTTCTCTAGTCACGAACGGATAATATGACAACTCTTTGTTCAACACGTGGCGTTTGTCAGGTAGTTTATCGCTAATTCATCAAGATGGTTGGTTTTCCCGACATGGCCTCAGAAAAGAATTATCCCAAAAAATTTCAGTCAGTCTGTCGTCTCCAAGGAAGAAAGAAAAACATTTCTGGTTCCCATTTATTTTCCTTCGGTACATGTGTCTGATAACATAATTTTATTATCGCAGGGCAAAGTTATTTTGTTGAAAGGAATTCGGTCAGCGCTCTGCTTGTGCAGGATTTAATTTTTCATATCTGTCCAAAGTCCTTTTTAGTGGCCTGTTTCTCGTTACTTATCGAAATAGCATTTTCACTTGAATTTTTCCTGGGCCAGTGGTCTAGCCATTCGTTTACGTACCTAGATAACATAGCCGTTATCAAAACACATCTGGTTCCTTCTTTCTTTTCCTTTTCTTTTTTTTTTTTACTCAGAAATTCCCTGTCATTGTAATAACACACTTTTTCACTTGTTACTTATCAATATTTTCATTGTCTCTTAGGCCATGTGTGTGGCTGTTTTATCACCTATGATCCGTCTCGCATTTCTTTCTGCCTTCTTTTCTTTCTCTTTCTGCCTCGTAAATGGTACCACAATAGAAAACCACACAAATCATTGACGAATTCGTCACATACCGAGAAGTAAGTATCTAAAATGTAATAATTAGAAGAGAAGTTAGTGTGTATAATACCGCTGAAACCTAATCTTTTCCCAGACTGAGATCCCCACGGATCATGACGAATTCATCATAGACCGAGATGAAGTACCAAATAATTGGTAACTATATAGAATGTAATAATTCGAAGAGAAGTCAGAGTGTACTACTGAACCCTTATACCGGTATAATATCCTGAAATCTTCATTACCAGTATTTTGAAAAGTTTATTACAAGTACTTGCCATGTTAAATTTACCGAAAGTAATGTTCTCACGAAATTAGCTAACTTATAACTTCTGTCGCTGACCTTCGATTTATAGGACGCAGGTTGTTTTTTTATAGGTAAGATAATGCGTCTTATCAGCGGCAATATATCGTAACTATCAAAATATGTTTATGATTAAATAGTTTTACTTATAAAATAAATAAAAATATCATTTATTTTACGGCATATCAACCTCAATGGGTTATTTCATACCGACAAGATTTTTATTGCTGGTTTGGTTTGCTTTGTTTTGTTTTACGGCATATCAACCTCAATGGGTCATTTAATGCCAACAAAATTTTTATTGCTGCTAATATTTTTTTTCCATAAATGTATTGCTGGTAACATTTTTTCTTCCAAAATGTATTGCTGGTAATATTTTTTTTCAATAATCTATTTCTGGTAATATTTTTTTCAAAAAAATGTATAGCTGGTAATATTTTTTTTCAAAAATGTATAGTCGGTAATATTTTTTTCTAAAACTGTATTGTTGGTAGCATTTTCCACCCCAAAATGTATTGCTGGTAATATTTTTTTCAAAAATCTATTACTAGTAATATTCTTTTACAAAGTAATTCTGGTATTAATACCTATTTTTACACTTTCATAGTGTTTTGACCCTTGTCTCACACTGCAATTTTTTTCTAAGCTCTATACTAAACATTAAATCTGTTACGAAAAAAGAACTAAACAAAATGAACACAAAACGATCAGCTTTAAAAAAGGACTCGTAACTGGAAAAACCAAATGAAAAATGAATGTTAACAACATATACTTTTTCACACCCAACCCAGTTCTGCGGAATCAGAATCAACGTTGAGTTTAAGCAAGTGAATGAGCCAATTGGTGTAAAGTGCCATGCAGATTTAAATTTTTCCCACTTGTGACAAATGCAGCTATCGATTTTTTTTGCATGCTAGCATGTTAGTTAACATTCGTGTCAGTCAGCTGTTGGCTCTCACGCTGGACAATAGAATCTTCCTGCCCATCCGTGGCAGCCAGCTATAGGCTCTCACTCTGGCCAGTAAAAATGGGCGCAAACTACATGAAAAGTGCCGTAGAAACATGAAAAAATCGATTATTTTCACTATCGATGGGAGTTGGAAAATGCACAGTCGGTCTTGGCTTTCACGCATGTAAATTTTGGTGCAAATCCGTCGAAAATTGCGGCCGTGCATTCGTTACACACACACACACACACACACACACACACACACACACACACACACACACACACATCCTGCCTTTTATAGATAGAGATTATGTTTATAAAAATATCTTTTAGTTTTGGCAACAGTTTTTCCTAGTTTTTTTTTACTTTTTATCTACTTCTCTATAAATAATCCAGCAATATTTTGTCATCATATTAACGACCAAGTATAGGAATGAATACAATAAAGGGACGAGTAATAAGGAGTGTTAGATAAAAGCAATGAGTGACTATTAAAATTGCAATATAAGCTATGGTAAAAAATGCATAATAATAACAAAAAAATGCAATATAAACATTGGTAAAAAATAGTTTCTGAGAAATTGTGTTTATAAATCCCACAAATTCATACAGAGATTCCTCAAGGACACAAGGCCCAGCGGGTAAAGACGTTGGTTAGATCCAGTGATTCGATTCAAAGAGTTGCTTAACCAACACATGGTGAGTTGAGTTAAAGGAATAACGGAAGAGTCATGACACGTGGAACTAGAACAATCTACGTCGGTGAATGAAATAAAGTGTTCGGTTCGAAATTCCAATCACCTGAAGAAGGACGGAGCGTAGAACGGCCCAAACGTTATGAATATGGCAATGAAGGTGAAGATAGTCCGAACAATGTAAATAATGAAAGTAATCATAATACCTCGTCTCAAATAGAGAAAATTTGAATATTGTTTACTTAAGAGCAAATTTATTGTTATCACCACTATCATTTCTTTCCTGGTCTCTTTCTACCTGTGACGGATGCAAATATTTCTAGGATTATCTTT
>CAHIKZ030000435.1:4390000-4462500 GCA_903632075.3 Acanthosepion pharaonis | reverse complement strand
AACAAAAAACAAATGCCGGTTTTTATCGTTGCAAATTCCCGACACGATGTTATTTTGCCTGATTAGTTCAAATGGATAAATCTTTTATCGAACTGATCCAATGAAATATTTACAAGAGAGCAATTCTAGTATGTGAAACGCCATTTAAAGCCAAAATTAAGTTGCCTCTTACGCTTCATTTTCACTTTAGATCTTCGTAACCTGATATTTCTTTCCCTTTTCTCTTTATTTATTCGTTCATTCTCTCTTGGTTTTTTTTTTTTTTTCTTTTCTTTAGATTTGAACTTGTACGCATTTCGTTGCTAGATTATTTTATTTCTTCCTTCCTTCAAATTGTTTTCATTCACTCCCCACCGCCCAATACATGTACCGAAATCTTTTTACGATCTGTTAAATGGCTTATATCACGTGGGCACATGGCCGAATGTTTAGAATGTTCGCATAAGTCCCGGTTTCGAATCTCACAATCGTCGATTTATCAGGAAGGAGACTTCCTGGTGTTATCGAATTGGAGAGGTCAATCCCAGCATGCAACACCTTTGGAAAGTGCTTGAAAACCATACCACGACCTTATGAGTGAAACTGGGCAGCCAGAACCCCTGGAGACTGTCGACAGCTGCGTTAACACGAAATCACAAGTCATCTTGGTCGAGTGGTTGAGCGTGCTGGCCTTGTTCAAATTGTTAAACACGGTAGATAACGTGGTCTTTGTCAGAAACTGTAACTAAGGTCTGCTAAGCATAGTTGCAGTATAAACCACTGTTTAGCTCAGTGGGCGTTGAATAAACAGAAAAGCGCCTGAGCAAGCGTCCGCAATAGGGATTGGAATACGTGTAGCCAGCTATACATTCAATTTGCTTATATTTTTTCTTCATTCGTTTCTGTTGGTTTTAGTAGTTCATACTTTTCTTTATAATTTTTTTCGTTCTTTACAAAATTTTACCGCATTTTTTTTGTTTTCCTACAAAAGCCAATTAATAGTCCTTAAAGCAGAAGAGGTGTGAAAAAAATAAGAAAAAAATGACACATTATTTAGGAGCGAGGAACCAAGAAGAAAGTAGATAGCCATTGACATTGCATTTAAAGAGAGTTCCACAAGCGAGAAGTGCGAGAAAAAACTGTTCGCATAGAACTGGCGGTTATATGTAGCCATTTCGACTGTGAACTGATGAGGAATTACCGCTAATATAGTACTGCGATTAAATTCCTGAAGTACAGGTACTAAAGCGAAGATCAACAATTCGCGTTTATTTTCTTTGAATTGAAAATGGTATTAATACTCCCATGATTTGTTCGGGTGATTGAACTTACGCCTCCTCTTGATTTTCTTATTATCGCAACAATGCGTTTGATCATTTATAAGGTTTTCCATTAACTTAAATTTGTTTTGCTTTACGCCTTATCAACCTCAATGGGTTATTTAATGCCGACAAAATTTTTATTGCTGGTTTGGTATGCTTTGTTTTGTTTTACGGCATATCAACGTCAATGATTTATTTAATGTCGTTAAGATTTTTATTACTGGTTTGTTTTGGTTTGTTTTATTTTACGGCATATCAACCTCAATGGGTTATTTAATGTCGATAAGATTATTATTACTGGTTTGGTTTGCTTTGTTTTGTTTTACGGCATATCAAACTCAATGGGTTATTTAATGCCGACAAGATTTTGTATTGCTGTTAAATTATATATAGCTTAAATGTAGATTTCATTTTGTCTTGATAATACGTAAGTGGGAATAAAAAGACAGACTTTGCTAACAGCTACAAAGAGGAAGAGGTGGAGAGCCGTGATTGTATCACGTTTATAATCTTTTTATCCTCTGATATATTTAGCATTTTTATGTTGTTTCAAAATTTGCCCTTGAATAAGTAATTCTAATTTTTCACATTCCAGTTCCAATTGTTTGGTTTGGTTTGTTTTGTTTTACAGCATATCAAACTCAATGTTTTTTTGTTTTCTTTTTGTTTTTTTTAATTCCGACAAAATTTTTATTGCTGTTAATATTTTTTCAAAAATGTATTGTTGGTACAATTTTTTTTATGACTCATTCATTTCTTACAATTTGCACATTTGCCACAAAAAACTAATTCCTTATCATTCAATCCTACATATACCCCTATACTAACCCAGGGAACCTACAAAACATCTCATTACATAAATATTTCTATGTGTTATAAAATGATAGATAAAAATTATATGATGGTACGAAATGAGGGGGTGGGGATGAACTAGAAAAGAAACTAAAATCTAAGCACACACCCAAACTAAAGCTAACTGATGTTAGTAGGACCGGTCCATACCTCAAAATAAGATATTGACTATTTTTCTGTTTCTTCCATCTTCGTCCATCACGCTCCTCTTTTTAGTGGGGGGGGGCATCTATTCCTCTTCCTCCTGCCCCCCTCTTCAAAGATGAGGATCGAAGTGGAGCATTTCTTCCGTCTCTATATCGGAATCTTTTGCTGTTCTGTTGTTGTTGTAGTTGTTGTTGACCATTTTGTTGGCATTTTTATTGTTGTTGTTGTGCCGGAAACCTACCCCCTCTGGAAGATGAACAAAAACTTTAAATAGGGGCATGTCAGTTGACATGGGGAAGATAGATAGAGAAGTTCTTAGCTGAGCTAGTTATTGACTAGTCAGGCGATTTCTGTACCTTTTTACCAACCTATTAAAACCCTTTTTATTGTTACGTGTTATTTGGCGTTTGTCTCTACTAATCCCAAATCAACATCATAACAGTTTTCTGCTGTTGTTTCTTTTGTTGTTGTTGGTCTGTTGTTTCTGTAGTTTCAGCTGCTGTTCTTGTTGTTGTTGCCGCTGCTGCTGCTGCTGCTTTTCCGGCTGATTTTTTTTTTCTTTTCCACCTCCTTCTAAATACTATCAGAAACCCTGCCTGGCTTCTGCTGTTTCCGCTGCTGCTGCCTGGCTAGGTTGAGGCGTCGCGTTTTGCCAGGATACGCTTTTGTGTATGGATCCCGAAGCCCTATATATCCAGCAGTGGGGACTGTGGTCCTCAAACGAAACATGCCTCATTTTGTCGCCACCCATTAATGCAATAGGGATCTCCCCCAAACACTTCCTTTTAAACGTAACCTACAGGACAAAATCTCCCGTGGTACTTACAGCCTAGCTGATTGTTTTCAGTCATCTTTTTCACCTGGCCGTATTGTGCAAAATAGGCCCCCAGCTTATCTCCACCGATGTCAACCGGCATTCCATGGACGGTGACTTTACTTCTTGTTGTACCATAATTTTCTGTTTGAAAGCAAACTTTGGGTACACCCTGCCAACATTTTGGTCTTTTCTTCTATAGTCAACAACATATCCCACACAGCATTTGACTTCCTGGCCAGAATCTTTGGTCCTATTTTGAGGCTCTTGTTATGAAATAAAATAAAATAAGACATATCTCGGCTGATTTGCAGGCAAATAAACTTACATACTTAAGAGCGAGAACTGGATGTGAACGGGACAAAGACCCGTCACAAAATGACCATTATCATCGTCTACGCATAAGCCAGACTGTTGAGATGTTAGGAGTGTTCCCGCGTGTGTGTATTCAAATAAAGACAAACACAGATGTAGGGAAAAATACTGGTATATTTGAAGAGGTATTTAACAACAGAGTGATTAGTAATAACGAACGTAGGTTAGTAGTAACAATCAGCAAGAGTCTAAAGCCAAACGGTAACTTCCGGTAGAGAGACGGAAGTGTAATGATCTCCTGAACTCGTGATCTGAACTCGTGATCTCTCCTGATCTCTCTAGCACTGTCCTATATCGTAGAGAGATCAGTCCATTCTCAGTCAGAAGGTGGGTGGCCCCAACACAGACGCACGAGTTCCGGTCGAAAAATAAAATAATATGTTAAAGTGTTTCTATTTTTCGACCAATAAAAATGCTTCCCTCCTAATTATACTCGCGTCGTTTTTCGAGCCTGTTAAGCCATAAAAAACGCCATAAAAAGGGTCACACGGTGAAGTACAACAGCAATCAACAGGAAGCCAGGGAAGAGACCTGTCACGGTCAGTCAGCAGCAGTCAGCAAGAGGAGCGCCACGCCAACCAGTGTGAACTACTATGAGAGATCAACCCAGACCGGGAGCCGGCTTATGAACTACACCATAAGGTAGCTGTCCCAAACCCACACGTTCCTATTGAAATAAACCACGTAAATCTATTTCTGCTGTTGTCGTATTTCTTTCTTGCAACCATACGCTTGTCTATAACACTCTTTAAGGCTTCTTCCATCGTTTCCTTGCTAGTCTTCGAGGTCCTACGTCGGTGGTTAGCAGGGAAATCGTTCTTGTTTTTATGGCACTTATTACTTTGGGAATGGTAAGGAGTTCGTTTCCTTTAATGAACGAGTAATACTTCTCCCTTAGGCTATCGTAATATTTTGCACCTTTTTGGCGCCTGTTTTCACACCAGGCCGTTTTTTAGGCGGGGGTATCTGTTCCGTTTCCCGCCTCAGCTTCCAACTTTTAGGCAATGATGGGTCAAACCATGACAGCCAAACAGTTAAATATTCGCCTTATATAATAATGGCTTATTCACTCAATTAAAACAAAATAAATGAAAAGAAAACGTCCTGTGACAAAGAAAAATGACTAAAAGTCGCGAATGGATGAAAAAACGAACAAAATCAACAAATGTGGAAAAAGTACAAACAAATTAAAGTTGGCAATAGTTAAACACGTAAAAAAACATATAAAATGTTTAAATTAAAAAAATAAAAATAAAATAAAGTTGAAGAGCAACAATTAAAAACCTAAAAATAAAAATTAAACTAGAAATAAAAAAAAAGGAATTGAAGTCAGGAGGGTTGGGTTAAAACATGAAAAGGAAATACCCTGAAGAAAAATAAAATTTCGCTTACAAACAAAGTACACAAAAAGAAAAAGAAAAATTTAAATATTTCACAGATAACAGAAAAACAAAACGATCAACCTAACATAAATTAACAGTTCGTAAAAAATGGGAAATTCTCGTCAGGCAAACTTAGGCTGGACTAGAAAAAACAAAACAAAAAAAAACAACAAAAACAAGCACACACAATGATGTGGCGGGCAATGAAAGAGACGTGTCAAAAGTAAATAAACATCCCATTTTCACTTTTCCATTGTAAGAGTCGTCAGTGCCCTACAGTATCTAAGTTAACTGTATTGTATCTTTTTAAAATCGATGGACTTACTTTCCATAGCAATGACTAGACCAAGAGGACCAGTAGAAATTCTGCCTAAAAATGTATTGAGATTATTGGTAAATATATATGCAGATGATACAATGGTGTTTGGTGCACCTCAAAAAGGACTAGATGACCCGGGCCAAAACAGTTGATCTGTCCTCTGTCCTATCTGCAACAGCTCAATGGAGATAATTTGGCTTGTAATATTCAATACCTGAAGAAGCTCACAGCCATCTGTAATAGATATTATCCACTCATGTCTGTCTTCAAACCGAAAGTAGTACAAAGACATGTCAAAAGTAAATAGATACCCTATTTTTACCTTTCCATCATAAGAAGCGTCAATGCACTTCAGCATCTAAGTTAACTATATTGTATCTTTTTGGAACCAACAATCTGATCCTCTATAGCAAAGCCTAGACCAAGAGGGTCAGTAAAATTTCTGCCAAAAAACATATTCAGATTATTGGTAAATATCTATGCGCATGATACAACGGTACATGTTGCACCTCAAACAAGTCCAGATGATCAAATCATGGAAGCTGATCTCTCTTCTGTCCCAGTTGCAACAGCTCAATGGAGAAAATTTGGCTTGTAATATTCAATACCTCAAGAAGCTCACAGCCATCTTTAATTTGGATATATACACGCAGAAGTTATATACAGTCCGTTTCCGCTGACGACACTTGATCCCAAGATATTGAAATTTCTGTGTAAATCACACACACACACATTATGTTGGAAAGTAAATCTGATGTTGATCTCTTATCTTACGACTTGATCTAATCCCTAATTCTCCATAGTTTATACGTCAGTTGTTTTTGATTGAGTCTTTTCAATATCACGGCTTTGCTTCGCAAAACACGGATCACAAAGGAGTCTGTACACGTCGCTTGCCGGTTACGTTTGTGACTGATAAGTCCAATGCGGGACAGGCATACACGGTCGCAGTTGCAGCTAAAAGTCCGGTCGGTGCTCGATGGCATAGCATTGCGGTACTTCCCTTCTCGGCCGCTTGTCCCTGACAGCGGCCCTGCAGGCATTTTCAAAGAAGGAGACTGCGTGGTTGGTGGTGAGACGCCAGGCGTCACAGTTCTCAGCTAGGGTTGACCATTGGCGATGTAACAGGCAATAAAGGATTTTTCATACAATCTTTGAATCTCTTTTTTGGATCGCCTTTGTCGTGATAGGAAGTGGAGAGCTTGCCGTACAATAAAATTTGGCCTATTGTCTTCATCTTTGTCGCCATATTTATTACAACGTTTCGGCCATTCAGTATCTGTGTATATTTCTGAGATGAGGTATTATGTACATTATTTACATTATTCGGACTATTGTCTTCATCTTTGTCGCCATATTTATTACAACGTTTCGGCCATTCAGTATCTGTGTATATTTCTGAGATGAGGTATTATGTACACTATTTACATTATTTGGCCTATTGTCCTCATCTTTGTCGCCATATTTATTACAAACGTTTCGGCCATTCAGTATCTGTGTATATTTCTGAGATGAGGTATTATGTACACTATTTACATTATTTGGCCTATTGTCCTCATCTTTGTCGCCATATTTATTACAACGTTTCGGCCATTCAGTATCTGTGTATATTTCTGAGATGAGGTATTATGTACATTGTTTACATTATTTGGCCTATTGTCTTCATCTTTGTCGCCATATTTATTACAAAGTTTCGGCCATTAAGTATCTGTGTATATTTCTGAGATGAGGTATTATGTACATTATTTACATTATTCGGACTATTGTCTTCATCTTTGTCGCCATATTTATTACAACGTTTCGGCCATTCAGTATCTGTGTATATTTCTGAGATGAGGTATTATGTACATTATTTACATTATTCGGACTATTGTCCTCATCTTTGTCGCCATATTTATTACAACGTTTCGGCCATTCAGTATCTGTGTATATTTCTGAGATGAGGTATTATGTACACTATTTACATTATTTGACCTATTGTCCTCATCTTTGTCGCCATATTTATTACAACCTTTCGGCCATTCAGTATCTGTGTATATTTCTGAGATGAGGTATTATGTACACTATTTACATTATTTGGCCTATTGTCCCTCATCTTTGTCGCCATATTTATTACAACGTTTCGTCATTCAGTATCTGTGTATATTTCTGAGATGAGGTATTATTACATTATTTATTATTGTATTGTTTCTTTTGTCGCCATATTTATTACAACCTTTCGGCCATTCAGTATCTGTGTATATTTCTGAGATGAGGTATTATGTACATTATTTACATTATTCGGACTATTGTCTTCATCTTTGTCGCCATATTTATTACAACGTTTCGGCCATTCAGTATCTGTGTATATTTCTGAGATGAGGTATTATGTACATTATTTACATTATTCGGACTATTGTCTTCATCTTTGTCGCCATATTTATTACAACGTTTCGGCCATTCAGTATCTGTGTATATTTCTGAGATGAGGTATTATGTACATTATTTACATTATTCAGACTATTGTCCTCATCTTTGTCGCCATATTTATTACAACGTTTCGAGATGATTCAGTATCTGTGTATATTTCTGATTTATATTTACATTATTCGGACTATTGTCTTTGTCGCCATGAGATGAGGTATTATGTATCTGTGTATATTTACATTATTCAGATGTACACTATTTACTTATTGTCCTCATCTTTGTCGCCATATTTATTACAACGTTTCGGCCATTCAGTATCTGTGTATATTTCTGAGATGAGGTATTATGTACACTATTTACATTATTTGGACTATTGTCCTCATCTTTGTCGCCATATTTATTACAACGTTTCGGCCATTCAGTATCTGTGTATATTTCTGAGATGAGGTATTATGTACACTATTTACATTATTATTTGGCCTATTGTCCTCATCTTTGTCGCCATATTTATTACAACGTTTCGGCCATTCAGTATCTGTGTATATTTCTGAGATGAGGAGGTTATGTACACTATTTACATTATTTGGCCTATTGTCCTCATCTTTGTCACCATATTTATTACAACGTTTCGGCCATTCAGTATCTGTGTACATTTCTGAGATGAGGTATTATGTACACTATTTACATTATTTGACCTATTGTCCTCATCTTTGTCGCCATATTTATTACAACCTTTCGGCCATTCAGTATCTGTGTATATTTCTGAGATGAGGTATTATTTACTACATTATTTACATTATTTGGCCTATTGTCCTCATCTTTGTCGCCATATTTATTACAACGTTTCGGCCATTCAGTATCTGTGTATATTTCTGAGATGAGGTATTATGTACACTATTTACATTATTTGGCCTATTGTCCTCATCTTTGTCGCCATATTTATTACAACGTTTCGGCCATTCAGTATCTGTGTATATTTCTGAGATGAGGTATTATGTACATTATTTACATTATTCGGACTATTGTCTTCATCTTTGTCGCCATATTTATTACAACGTTTCGGCCATTCAGTATCTGTGTATATTTCTGAGATGAGGTATTATGTACATTATTTACATTATTCAGACTATTCTTTGTCGCCATATTTATTACAACGTTTCGGCCATTCAGTATCTGTGTATATTTCTGAGATGAGGTATTATGTACATTATTTTCAGACATTATTTGGACTATTGTCCTCATCTTTGTCGCCATATTTATTTACAACGTTTCGGCCATTCAGTATCTGTGTATATTTCTGAGATGAGGTATTATGTACATTATTTACATTATTCAGACTATTCTTTGTCGCCATATTTATTACAACGTTTCGGCCATTCAGTATCTGTGTATATTTCTGAGATGAGGTATTATGTACACTATTTACATTATTCGGACTATTGTCCTCATCTTTGTCGCCATATTTATTACAACGTTTCGGCCATTCAGTATCTGTGTATATTTCTGAGATGAGGTATTATGTACACTATTTACATTATTTGGCCTATTGTCCTCATCTTTGTCGCCATATTTATTACAACGTTTCGGCCATTCAGTATCTGTGTATATTTCTGAGATGAGGTATTATGTACACTATTTACATTATTTGGCCTATTGTCCTTTCATCTTTGTCGCCATATTTATTATCTTTGTCGCCAACGTTTTCGGCCATTCAGTATCTGTGTATATTTCTGAGATGAGGTATTATGTACACTATTTACATTATTTGGCCTATTGTCCTCATCTTTGTCGCCATATTTATTACAACGTTTCGGCCATTCAGTATCTGTGTATATTTCTGAGATGAGGTATTATGTACACTATTTACATTATTTGGATTGTCCTCATCTTTGTCGCCATATTTATTACAACGTTTCGGCCATTCAGTATCTGTGTATATTTCTGAGATGAGGTATTATGTACATTATTTACATTATTTGGCCTATTGTCCTCATCTTTGTCGCCATATTTATTACAACGTTTCGGCCATTCAGTATCTGTGTATATTTCTGAGATGAGGTATTATGTACACTATTTACATTATTTGGCCTATTGTCCTCATCTTTGTCGCCATATTTATTACAACGTTTCGGCCATTCAGTATCTGTGTATATTTCTGAGATGAGGTATTATGTACACTATTTACATTATTTGGCCTATTGTCCTCATCTTTTGTCGCCATATTTATTACAACGTTTCGGCCATTCAGTATCTGTGTATATTTCTGAGATGAGGTATTATGTACACTATTTACATTATTTGGCCTATTGTCCTCATCTTTGTCGCCATATTTATTACAACGTTTCGGCCATTCAGTATCTGTGTATATTTCTGAGATGAGGTATTATGTACACTATTTACATTATTTGGCCTATTGTCCTCATCTTTGTCGCCATATTTATTACAACGTTTCGGCCATTCAGTATCTGTGTATATTTCTGAGATGAGGTATTATGTACACTTATTTACATTATTTGGCCTATTGTCCTCATCTTTGTCGCCATATTTATTACAACGTTTCGGCCATTCAGTATCTGTGTATATTTCTGAGATGAGGTATTATGTACACTATTTACATTATTTGGACTATTGTCCTCATCTTTGTCGCCATATTTATTACAACGTTTCGGCCATTCAGTATCTGTGTATATTTCTGAGATGAGGTATTATGTACACTATTTACATTATTTGGCCTATTGTCCTCATCTTTGTCGCCATATTTATTACAACGTTTCGGCCATTCAGTATCTGTGTATATTTCTGAGATGAGGTATTATGTACACTATTTACATTATTTGGCCTATTGTCCTCATCTTTGTCGCCATATTTATTACAACGTTTCGGCCATTCAGTATCTGTGTATATTTCTGAGATGAGGTATTATGTACATTATTTACATTATTCGGACTATTGTCCTCATCTTTGTCGCCATATTTATTACAACGTTTCGGCCATTCAGTATCTGTGTATATTTCTGAGATGAGGTATTATGTACACTATTTACATTATTCGGCCTATTGTCCTCATCTTTGTCGCCATATTTATTACAACGTTTCGGCCATTCAGTATCTGTGTATATTTCTGAGATGAGGTATTATGTACACTATTTACATTATTCGGACTATTGTCCTCATCTTTGTCGCCATATTTATTACAACGTTTCGGCCATTCAGTATCTGTGTATATTTCTGAGATGAGGTATTATGTACACTATTTACATTATTCGGACTATTGTCCTCATCTTTGTCGCCATATTTATTACAACGTTTCGGCCATTCAGTATCTGTGTATATTTCTGAGATGAGGTATTATGTACACTATTTACATTATTCGGACTATTGTCTTCATCTTTGTCGCCATATTTATTACAACGTTTCGGCCATTCAGTATCTGTGTATATTTCTGAGATGAGGTATTATGTACATTATTTACATTATTCGGACTATTGTCCTCATCTTTGTCGCCATATTTATTACAACGTTTCGGCCATTCAGTATCTGTGTATATTTCTGAGATGAGGTATTATGTACACTATTTACATTATTCGGACTATTGTCCTCATCTTTGTCGCCATATTTATTACAACGTTTCGGCCATTCAGTATCTGTGTATATTTCTGAGATGAGGTATTATGTACACTATTTACATTATTCGGACTATTGTCCTCATCTTTGTCGCCATATTTATTACAACGTTTCGGCCATTCAGTATCTGTGTATATTTCTGAGATGAGGTATTATGTACACTATTTACATTATTCGGACTATTGTCCTCATCTTTGTCGCCATATTTATTACAACGTTTCGGCCATTCAGTATCTGTGTATATTTCTGAGATGAGGTATTATGTACACTATTTACATTATTCGGACTATTGTCCTCATCTTTGTCGCCATATTTATTACAACGTTTCGGCCATTCAGTATCTGTGTATATTTCTGAGATGAGGTATTATGTACATTATTTACATTATTCGGACTATTCTTCATCTTTGTCGCCATTTATTACAAACGTTTCGGCCATTCAGTATCTGTGTATATTTCTGAGATGAGGTATTATGTACACTATTTACATTATTCGGACTATTGTCCTCATCTTTGTCGCCATATTTATTACAACGTTTCGGCCATTCAGTATCTGTGTATATTTCTGAGATGAGGTATTATGTACACTATTTACATTATTCGGACTATTGTCCTCATCTTTGTCGCCATATTTATTACAACGTTTCGGCCATTCAGTATCTGTGTATATTTCTGAGATGAGGTATTATGTACACTATTTACATTATTCGGACTATTGTCCTCATCTTTGTCGCCATATTTATTACAACGTTTCGGCCATTCAGTATCTGTGTATATTTCTGAGATGAGGTATTTATGTACACTATTTACATTATTCGGACTATTGTCCTCATCTTTGTCGCCATATTTATTACAACGTTTCGCCATATTTATTCAGTATCTGTGTATATTTCTGAGATGAGGTATTATGTACACTATTTACATTATTCGGACTATTGTCTTCATCTTTGTCGCCATATTTATTACAACGTTTCGGCCATTCAGTATCTGTGTATATTTCTGAGATGAGGTATTATGTACACTATTTACATTATTCGGACTATTGTCCTCATCTTTGTCGCCATATTTATTACAACGTTTCGGCCATTCAGTATCTGTGTATATTTCTGAGATGAGGTATTATGTACACTATTTACATTTTTCGGACTATTGTCCTCATCTTTGTCGCCATATTTATTACAACGTTTCGGCCATTCAGTATCTGTGTATATTTCTGAGATGAGGTATTATTTACACTATTTACATTATTCGGACTATTGTCCTCATCTTTGTCGCCATATTTATTACAACGTTTCGGCCATTCAGTATCTGTGTATATTTCTGAGATGAGGTATTATGTACATTATTTACATTATTTGGACTATTGTCCTCATCTTTGTCGCCATATTTATTACAACGTTTCGGCCATTCAGTATCTGTTTACATATATTTCTGAGATGAGGTTCAGTATCTGTGTATATTATTTACATTATTTACATTATTCGGACTATTGTCCTCATCTTTGTCGCCATATTTATTACAACGTTTCGGCCATTCAGTATCTGTGTATATTTCTGAGATGAGGTATTATGTACACTATTTACATTATTTGGACTATTGTCCTCATCTTTGTCGCCATATTTATTACAACGTTTCGGCCATTCAGTATCTGTGTATATTTCTGAGATGAGGTATTTATGTATTATGTATTCACTATTTACATTATTTTTCGGCCATTCTATTGTCCTCATCTTTGTCGCCATATTTATTACAACGTTTCGGCCATTCAGTATCTGTGTATATTTCTGAGATGAGGTATTATGTACACTATTTACATTATTTGGACTATTGTCCTCATCTTTGTCGCCATATTTATTACAACGTTTCGGCCATTCAGTATCTGTGTATATTTCTGAGATGAGGTATTATGTACACTATTTACATTATTCGGACTATTGTCCTCATCTTTGTCGCCATATTTATTACAACGTTTCGGCCATTCAGTATCTGTGTATATTTCTGAGATGAGGTATTATGTACACTATTTACATTATTCGGACTATTGTCCTCATCTTTGTCGCCATATTTATTACAACGTTTCGGCCATTCAGTATCTGTGTATATTTCTGAGATGAGGTATTATGTACATTATTTACATTATTTCGGCCATTCAGTATCTGGACTATTGTCCTTTACATCTTTGTCGCCATCTTTGTTTTTATTACAACGTTTCGGCCATTCAGTATCTGTGTATATTTCTGAGATGAGGTATTATGTACACTATTTACATTATTCGGACTATTGTCCTCATCTTTGTCGCCATATTTATTACAACGTTTCGGCCATTCAGTATCTGTTTATTTCTGAGATGAGGTATTATGTACCATTCAGTATCTGTCTTTGTCGCCATATTTATTACAACGTTTCGGCCATTCAGTATGTGTATATTTTAGATGTATTATGTACACTATTTACATTATTTGGACTATTGTCCTCATCTTTGTCGCCATATTTATTACAACGTTTCGGCCATTCAGTATCTGTGTATATTTCTGAGATGAGGTATTATGTACACTATTTACATTATTTGGACTATTGTCCTCATCTTTGTCGCCATATTTATTACAACGTTTCGGCCATTCAGTATCTGTGTATATTTCTGAGATGAGGTATTATGTACACTATTTACATTATTTGGACTATTGTCCTCATCTTTGTCGCCATATTTATTACAACGTTTCGGCCATTCAGTATCTGTGTATATTTCTGAGATGAGGTATTATGTACACTATTTACATTATTTGGACTATTGTCCTCATCTTTGTCGCCATATTTATTACAACGTTTCGGCCATTCAGTATCTGTGTATATTTCTGAGATGAGGTATTATGTACATTATTTACATTATTCGGACTATTGTCCTCATCTTTGTCGCCATATTTATTACAACGTTTCGGCCATTCAGTATCTGTGTATATTTCTGAGATGAGGTATTATGTACACTATTTACATTATTTGGCCTATTGTCCTCATCTTTGTCGCCATATTTATTACAACGTTTCGGCCATTCAGTATCTGTGTATATTTCTGAGATGAGGTATTATGTACACTATTTACATTATTTGGCCTATTGTCCTCATCTTTGTCGCCATATTTATTACAACGTTTCGGCCATTCAGTATCTGTGTATATTTCTGAGATGAGGTATTATGTACACTATTTACATTATTTGGACTATTGTCCTCATCTTTGTCGCCATATTTATTACAACGTTTCGGCCATTCAGTATCTGTGTATATTTCTGAGATGAGGTATTATGTACACTATTTACATTATTTGGACTATTGTCCTCATCTTTGTCGCCATATTTATTACAACGTTTCGGCCATTCAGTATCTGTGTATATATTTTCTGAGATGAGGTATTATGTACACTATTTACATTATTTTCTGGACTATTGTCCTCATCTTTGTCGCCATATTTATTACAACGTTTCGGCCATTCAGTATCTGTGTATATTTCTGAGATGAGGTATTATGTACACTATTTACATTATTCGGACTATTGTCTTCATCTTTGTCGCCATATTTATTACAACGTTTCGGCCATTCAGTATCTGTATATTTCTGAGATGAGGTATTATGTACACTATTTACATTATTTGGCCTATTGTCATCATCTTTGTCGCCATATTTATTACAACGTTTCGGCCATTCAGTATCTGTGTATATTTCTGAGATGAGGTATTATGTACACTATTTACATTATTCGGACTATTGTCTTCATCTTTGTCGCCATATTTATTACAACGTTTCGGCCATTCAGTATCTGTGTATATTTCTGAGATGAGGTATTATGTACACTATTTACATTATTCGGACTATTGTCCTCATCTTTGTCGCCATATTTATTACAACGTTTCGGCCATTCAGTATCTGTGTATATTTCTGAGATGAGGTATTATGTACACTATTTACATTATTTGGACTATTGTCCTCATCTTTGTCGCCATATTTATTACAACGTTTCGGCCATTCAGTATCTGTGTATATTTCTGAGATGAGGTATTATGTACACTATTTACATTATTTGGACTATTGTCCTCATCTTTGTCGCCATATTTATTACAACGTTTCGGCCATTCAGTATCTGTGTATATTTCTGAGATGAGGTATTATGTACACTATTTACATTATTTGGACTATTGTCCTCATCTTTGTCGCCATATTTATTACAACGTTTCGGCCATTCAGTATCTGTGTATATTTCTGAGATGAGGTATTATGTACATTATTTACATTATTCGGACTATTGTCCTCATCTTTGTCGCCATATTTATTACAACGTTTCGGCCATTCAGTATCTGTGTATATTTCTGAGATGAGGTATTATGTACACTATTTACATTATTTGGACTATTGTCCTCATCTTTGTCGCCATATTTATTACAACGTTTCGGCCATTCAGTATCTGTGTATATTTCTGAGATGAGGTATTATGTACACTATTTACATTATTTGGCCTATTGTCCTCATCTTTGTCGCCATATTTATTACAACGTTTCGGCCATTCAGTATCTGTGTATATTTCTGAGATGAGGTATTATGTACACTATTTACATTATTCGGACTATTGTCTTCATCTTTGTCGCCATATTTATTACAACGTTTCGGCCATTCAGTATCTGTGTATATTTCTGAGATGAGGTATTATGTACACTATTTACATTATTCGGACTATTGTCCCCTCATCTTTGTCGCCATATTTATTACAACGTTTCGGCCATTCAGTATCTGTGTATATTTCTGAGATGAGGTATTATGTACACTATTTACATTATTCGGACTATTGTCCTCATCTTTGTCGCCATATTTATTACAACGTTTCGGCCATTCAGTATCTGTGTATATTTCTGAGATGAGGTATTATGTACACTATTTACATTATTCGGACTATTGTCCTCATCTTTGTCGCCATATTTATTACAACGTTTCGGCCATTCAGTATCTGTGTATATTTCTGAGATGAGGTATTATGTACACTATTTACATTATTTTGTCGGACTATTGTCCTCATCTTTGTCGCCATATTTATTACAACGTTTCGGCCATTCAGTATCTGTGTATATTTCTGAGATGAGGTATTATGTACACTATTTACATTATTCGGACTATTGTCTTCATCTTTGTCGCCATATTTATTACAACGTTTCGGCCTTTCAGTATCTGTGTATATTTCTGAGATGAGGTATTTTGTACACTATTTACATTATTCGGACTATTGTCTTCATCTTTGTCGCCATATTTATTACAACGTTTCGGCCTCTTAGTATCTGTGTATATTTCTGAGATGAGGTATTATGTACATTATTCGGACTATTGTCTTCATCTTTTTATTTATTAACGTTTCGGCCATTCAGTATCTGTGTATATTTCTGAGATGATATTTACATTATTTACAATTCGTTTTGTCCTCATCTTTGTCGCCATATTTATTACATTTCGGCCATTCAGTATCTGTGTATATTTCTGAGATGAGGTATTATGTACACTATTTACATTATTTGGACTATTGTCCTCATCTTTGTCGCCATATTTATTACAACGTTTCGGCCATTCAGTATCTGTGTATATTTCTGAGATGAGGTATTATGTACACTATTTACATTATTCGGACTATTGTCCTCATCTTTGTCGCCATATTTATTACAACGTTTCGGCCATTCAGTATCTGTGTATATTTCTGAGATGAGGTATTATGTACACTATTTACATTATTTGGCCTATTGTCCTCATCTTTGTCGCCATATTTATTACAACGTTTCGGCCATTCAGTATCTGTGTATATTTCTGAGATGAGGTATTATGTACACTATTTACATTATTCGGACTATTGTCCTCATCTTTGTCGCCATATTTATTACAACGTTTCGGCCATTCAGTATCTGTGTATATTTCTGAGATGAGGTATTATGTACACTATTTACATTATTTGGCCTATTGTCCTCATCTTTGTCGCCATATTTATTACAACGTTTCGGCCATTCAGTATCTGTGTATATTTCTGAGATGAGGTATTATGTACACTATTTACATTATTCGGACTATTGTCTTCATCTTTGTCGCCATATTTATTACAACGTTTCGGCCATTCAGTATCTGTGTATATTTCTGAGATGAGGTATTATGTACACTATTTACATTATTCGGACTATTGTCTTCATCTTTGTCGCCATATTTATTACAACGTTTCGGCCATTCAGTATCTGTGTATATTTCTGAGATGAGGTATTATGTACACTATTTACATTATTTGGCCTATTGTCCTCATCTTTGTCGCCATATTTATTACAACGTTTCGGCCATTCAGTATCTGTGTATATTTCTGAGATGAGGTATTATGTACACTATTTACATTATTTGGCCTATTGTCCTCATCTTTGTCGCCATATTTATTACAACGTTTCGGCCATTCAGTATCTGTGTATATTTCTGAGATGAGGTATTATGTACACTATTTACATTATTCGGACTATTGTCCTCATCTTTGTCGCCATATTTATTACAACGTTTCGGCCATTCAGTATCTGTGTATATTTCTGAGATGAGGTATTATGTACACTATTTACATTATTCGGACTATTGTCCTCATCTTTGTCGCCATATTTATTACAACGTTTCGGCCATTCAGTATCTGTGTATATTTCTGAGATGAGGTATTATGTACACTATTTACATTATTCGGACTATTGTCCTCATCTTTGTCGCCATATTTATTACAACGTTTCGGCCATTCAGTATCTGTGTATATTTCTGAGATGAGGTATTATGTACACTATTTACATTATTTGGACTATTGTCCTCATCTTTGTCGCCATATTTTATTACAACGTTTCGGCCATTCAGTATCTGTGTATATTTCTGAGATGAGGTATTATGTACACTATTTACATTATTTGGCCTATTGTCCTCATCTTTGTCGCCATATTTATTACAACGTTTCGGCCATTCAGTATCTGTGTATATTTCTGAGATGAGGTATTATGTACACTATTTACATTATTTGGACTATTGTCCTCATCTTTGTCGCCATATTTATTACAACGTTTCGGCCATTCAGTATCTGTGTATATTTCTGAGATGAGGTATTATGTACACTATTTACATTATTTGGCCTATTGTCCTCATCTTTGTCGCCATATTTATTACAACGTTTCGGCCATTCAGTATCTGTGTATATTTCTGAGATGAGGTATTATGTACACTATTTACATTATTTGGCCTATTGTCCTCATCTTTGTCGCCATATTTATTACAACGTTTCGGCCATTCAGTATCTGTGTATATTTCTGAGATGAGGTATTATGTACACTATTTACATTATTTGGCCTATTGTCCTCATCTTTGTCGCCATATTTATTACAACGTTTCGGCCATTCAGTATCTGTGTATATTTCTGAGATGAGGTATTATGTACACTATTTACATTATTTGGCCTATTGTCCTCATCTTTGTCGCCATATTTATTACAACGTTTCGGCCATTCAGTATCTGTGTATATTTCTGAGATGAGGTATTATGTATTATTTGGACTATTTACATTATTGTCGCCTATTTATCCGTTTCATCTTTGTCATGTATATTTAGATTACAACATTTCGGCCATTCAGTATCTTTGTATATTTCTGAGATGAGGTATTATGTACACTATTTACATTATTTGGACTATTGTCCTCATCTTTGTCGCCATATTTATTACAACGTTTCGGCCATTCAGTATCTGTGTATATTTCTGAGATGAGGTATTATGTACACTATTTACATTATTTGGACTATTGTCCTCATCTTTGTCGCCATATTTATTACAACGTTTCGGCCATTCAGTATCTGTGTATATTTCTGAGATGAGGTATTATGTACACTATTTACATTATTTTGGACTATTGTCCTCATCTTTGTCGCCATATTTATTACAACGTTTCGGCCATTCAGTATCTGTGTATATTTCTGAGATGAGGTATTATGTACACTATTTACATTATTTGGATGAGGTATTGTCTATTTACATTATTCATCTTTTGTCGCCATATTTATTACAACGTTTCGGCCATTCAGTATCTGTGTATATTTCTGAGATGAGGTATTATGTACACTATTTACATTATTCGGACTATTGTCCTCATCTTTGTCGCCATATTTATTACAACGTTTCGGCCATTCAGTATCTGTGTATATTTCTGAGATGAGGTATTATGTACACTATTTACATTATTCGGACTATTGTCCCTCATCTTTGTCGCCATATTTATTACAACGTTTCGGCCATTCAGTATCTATTGTGTATATTTCTGAGATGAGGTATTATGTACACTATTTACATTATTTATTGGACTATTGTCCTTCATCTTTGTCGCCATATTTATTACAACGTTTCGGCCATTCAGTATCTGTGTATATTTCTGAGATGAGGTATTATGTACACTATTTACATTATTTGGACTATTGTCCTCATCTTTGTCGCCATATTTATTACAACGTTTCGGCCATTCAGTATCTGTGTATATTTCTGAGATGAGGTATTATGTACACTATTTACATTATTTTGGCCTATTGTCTTCATCTTTGTCGCCATATTTATTACAACGTTTCGGCCATTCAGTATCTGTGTATATTTCTGAGATGAGGTATTATGTACATTATTTACATTATTCGGACTATTGTCCTTCATCTTTGTCGCCATATTTATTACAACGTTTCGGCCATTCAGTATCTGTGTATATTTCTGAGATGAGATATTATGTACACTATTTACATTATTTGGCCTATTGTCCTCATCTTTGTCGCCATATTTATTACAACGTTTCGGCCATTCAGTATCTGTGTATATTTCTGAGATGAGGTATTATGTACACTATTTACATTATTCGGACTATTGTCTTCATCTTTGTCGCCATATTTATTACAACGTTTCGGCCATTCAGTATCTGTGTATATTTCTGAGATGAGGTATTATGTACATTATTTACATTATTCGGACTATTGTCTTCATCTTTGTCGCCATATTTATTACAACGTTTCGGTCATTCAGTATCTGTGTATATTTCTGAGATGAGGTATTATGTACATTATTTACATTATTCGGACTATTGTCTTCATCTTTGTCGCCATATTTATTACAACGTTTAGGCCATTCAGTATATGTGTATATTTCTGAGATGAGGTATTATGTACACTATTTACATTATTTGGCCTATTGTCCTCATCTTTGTCGCCATATTTATTACAACGTTTCGGCCATTCAGTATCTGTGTATATTTCAGAGATGAGGTATTATGTACACTATTTACATTATTTGGCCTATTGTCCTCATCTTTGTCGTCATATTTATTACAACGTTTCGGCCATTCAGTATCTGTGTGTATTTCTGAGATGAGGTATTATGTACACTATTTAAATTATTTGGCCTATTGTCCTCATCTTTGTCGCCATATTTATTACAACGTTTCGGCCATTCAGTATCTGTGTATATTTCTGAGATGAGGTATTATGTACACTATTTACATTATTCGGTCCATTGTCTTCATCTTTGTCGCCATATTTATTACAACGTTTCGGCCATTCAGTATCTGTGTATATTTCTGAGATGAGGTATTATGTACATTATTTACATTATTCGGACTATTGTCTTCATCTTTGTCGCCATATTTATTACAACGTTTCGGCCATTCAGTATCTGTGTACATTTCTGAGATGAGGTATTATGTACACTATTTACATTATTTGGCCTATTGTCCTCATCTTTGTCGCCATATTTATTACAACGTTTCGGCCATTCAGTATCTGTGTATATTTCTGAGATGAGGTATTATGTACATTATTTACATTATTCGGACTATTGTCTTCATCTTTGTCGCCATATTTATTACAACGTTTCGGCCATTCAGTATCTGTGTATATTTCTGAGATGAGGTATTATGTACATTATTTACATTTTTCGGACTATTGTCCTCATATTTGTCGCCATATTTATTAAAACGTTTCCGCCTTTCAGTACCTGTTTATATTTCTGAGATGAGGTATTATGTACATTATTTACATTATTCGGACTATTGTCTTCATCTTTGTCGCCATATTTATTACAACGTTTCGGCCATTCAGTATCTGTGTATATTTCTGAGATGAGGTATTATGTACATTATTTACATTATTCGTACTATGTGCCCCAAAGACACATGGCACAGTGGATAGTTAGATCATGTTAATTCCCCTCTGAAAGTTCTCCACTTACATCCATTAGACATGGCACGTGGAACTAGAACAGTCTACCCCAGTGAGCGAAATACTGGGTGCAGTTTGAAATTCCAACCACATGAAGAAGGCCGGGGCGTACAACGGCCGAAACATTGTGATAAATATGGCGACAAAGATGAGGACAATAGTCCGAATAATGTTGATAGTGTTCGTATTAATGTATATATTCATGAATTAATATACACATAAATTAACTCTAAATTAAGTGTAAATCTTAAATGAAATGTATAACGTTCTTTTGCAAGCGTCATGCACAGCAGGAGGTTTCTGTCAGCACGAGGTCTGGAGACTTTTAACCTGGTGGGCCTTATGCCAGACCGAAAGATAGCCTGTAGTCAAGACGCAGCTAAACATAGCGAAATACAAAGATATATATTTAAAGGTGTTATGAATAGCTTTCTTGTTCGGTGCTTCATGAAAGTCGCTGGGTACAAAAGCTGATCCAGTTCAATAAATATCTATGCATGGATAATAGCTTATTGATTTTTTCCAAGTATCACAATGCCGTAAGACATTTTAAGAGATATTTCTGATATCTAATTAAACCAAGTCTATCTATCTATCTATCTATCTATTTCAACTTGTCCATTATCTATCTATCTATCTGTCTATCTATCTATCTATCTATCTATCTATCTCAACTTGTCCATTATCTATCTATCTATCTATCTATCTATCTATCTATCTATCTATCTATCTATCTATCTATCTATCTATTTCAACTTGTCCATTATCTATCTATCTATCTATCTATCTATCTATCTATCTATCTATTTCAACTTGTTCATCATCTATCTATCTATCTATCTATCTATCTATCTATCTTTCTATCTATTTCAACTTGTTCATCTATCTATCTATCTATCTATCTATCTATCTATCTATCTCTTAGCATGTATGCCTCTACGATACGATTAGTTAATATTATTTTTTCTGTCTGTCTCTTTCACGCTCCCTCTGTGTGTGTGTGTGTGTGTATGTGTGTGTGTGTGTGTGTGTGTGTGTGTGTGTGTGTGTGTGTGTGTGTGTGTGTGTGTGTGTGTGTGTGTGTGTGTGTGTGTGACTTAAATATTATTGTTAGTGGATACCCATATTTGATTAGTGGCTTTGTTTTCCTTTTTAAATAGTATGTTTATTATAAATTTATATCGATTCAACCCCCAAAGAATCACCGTGTAGTTTATACTGCAGGTCAGAGGGCCTTAGTTACAGTTTCTGTGAGAGACTACATCAGCAGTTTGAACAAGGCCAGCATGCACAAAATCTCAGTTACGTCTATCGCCCCTTGCATTCGAGAAATCTTAATAAAGAAATTGTTCTCCACGACTCCGCAGTTTGATAAGACGTAATGAACATTGCTTGAATAGAAATGGGGCGTCTATTTAAAATAAGAAGTGTCCACTATTCTAACGTTTGAAATAATACAAAATATCGGATTAAAAATACAACCATTAATTCTTTAATTGCTACATATATACTCTATTGAATATTTTACTGTATATCTATATATCTATCTATCTATCTTAATATATATGTATATATATATATATATATAAAAAATCATATATACATATATAATCATAAAATGCACACACACACACACACACACATATATATATATATATATATATATATATATATATATATATATATAGATAATGTGGAAAATATACATACATATGCAAAGTATATAAATACCCATACATGTATATTTTTAGAAAAAAAATACCAAGAGGAAGAATCCAGGTAGAACTCAATGTCTAGGACTCAATATTAGTGTTTAAGCCTTTTTATTATATATATATATATATATATATATATATATATATATATATATATATATATATATATATATCAATGTAGAAGAACGAACAGTAAGATTACAGCGTTCAGAACATTAAGTTTAAAACAGTGCTCAATACACAAAATAAAATAAAAGTTTTTAATAACACCGTGTTTCCCCACCTGATGAGACGTTTAAAAAAGGGTTTCCTTTTTTTGACGTTGAAACAAAAATGTAAAATTTTGTAGTGGATATGTTCATGTTCTAATGTAACACTGCATAAGACACACACATATACATACATATATATATATATATATATATATATATATATATCACTAATAATCTTATCAATATAAGGAGTTGTTCTCGTCCGGCAAAACCTTAGGTGTTTTAGCTTTTGAAAGAACAAACCAATACCCAAGGGTAAAAAAAAAGAAAGAACTAAGAACATGTAATTTCGGTAAAAATAATCGTCTAGAATTTAAGTTCTGAGTCGAAAGAAAAAAATACTCGACATGAATAAAGTAAAAATAACTAAGCAAATAGTTCAATACGCTAAGTAAACCAAATATATATATATATATATATATATATATATATATATATATATATATATATATAATCAAATCAGTATATCTGTAAAAAGGCTATATCAATAAAGACGAAAGGAAAACTTATTTTGTCGACGTGTTTCGTCGTCTCTGAGACTTTATCACGAAAATGCAAGAACCTTATTTTGTATGACGTATTTATACAAGAACAAAATTGTCATTTTTTTTTTTTTTTCAGATATTTTGAGCTAGGGACACTCATCAATATTCGGAATTGATTTGCTGAAATTTCAGCGAAGCTATGGAGAATGCAATTATTCATTATATATATATATATATATATATATATATATATATATATATATATATATATATATATATGCATTTAAATCAACCATTAAATTATATGTTAGCTGCTCTAAAAGTAAAGTATTTTAATTGTTAATTAGTCTAATCAAAGGGATTTTCCATATTTTTGGAAAGTTATTTTGATCACATACAAAGCAATTTCTGATTTCTTCAGGCAATTATTTTTTAAAAAAGTGAATTTAAGTTTATTTCACTCTCACCCTCTACCCAACCCTATTGATATCAAGCTCTCTATATATGCCAGAGTTCATTTATTTCTCCCTTACCCTCTATCCCACTCTGTTGATATCAATCTCTCTCTATATGCCAGTGCTCATTTATTTCTTCCTTTTTACCAGTCTGTTCATATCTTACTCACTTTAGAAGCTATCAAAATATAGATTTCTATATCTAAAATAAGCCATGTATAAGTGTCTGTTATCCATATATAAATCGATCGATTTATACTCACACAGAAAAATATATATTTCTAAAGAAGTAATGCTTTTTTATTTATTAATCCGACAGATCTTTATTAATTATACGTTACTTTTAGTGGATACCCATATCTGAATAGACGTTCCGTTTTTGTTTTTCAACAGTATATTTATTTTCGTCGACGGTTCTGAATATTCGAGAAATCTTATTAAAGAAATGTACTCAACGCAGGATTTGAACCTGCGCACTCCCTCTTGACAGGAGAAACCGTCCTTAAAACCAACGAGTTTATAACGACTCAGACAAGAAGAGCATTACCGAACAGACAAAGTTGAATTGTGTCTTTGAAACACATCATTCCTGTTATAGATTTTCGAAATTTCATGTCTGCTCATGCAAACGTAAACAAAGCAATTTTTAATTACACCCAATGACCTGTCTTTCAATCATCATACGCCTGTTATTTTTTTTTAAAGATATTTTTTGAAAGATAATTACGTAGCATTCTTTGTGATTATTTTAAAATAATGCGTTTAAGCGCTCATTTTTACAGTATCGTCCGAAGAGATCGCCAGATCGAAACCGTGGTCGCGTATTTTAATTGACCTCACAATTTTTAAACTTAAAAGCTCTACATGTTATTTTTATTTTTATTTATAATTTTTTTTTCTCCCGTGTATTGAGCAATTATTAATACTACTGTTCCCGGGTATGATTCAACTCGGACCATTAACCTTTATATATAGATAGATAGATAAATATATAGAAACAAACGCTGATCGATAGAGAAATATGAACAAGCACACTCACATATATAGAAATAGATAGAAAAATAGAAACACTAATAGACAGAAAGATAGATAGAAACAGACGCAGTATATATATATATATATATATATATATATATATATATATATATATAGAGAGAGAGAGAGAGAGAATATATAGATAGATAGATAAATAGATAGATAGATAGATAGATAGATAGATAGATAGATAGATAGATACAGGCTAAAGTAGATATGAAAATATTATTTACAAGCAAGCTATCATAGATAGATGCGAACAGACTGTGCTAGATATGTTTAATGCAATTTCTAAATTACTAGTAGATTTTATTTTTAATCCGCATTATTTCTTATATGTAATATAAATATTATATTTATGGATACAGGACGTCTACTGCAACACGTGTATCCACAAAAAAAACGTCTAGATTAATAAGAAATCCTCATAATATGAATGAGAAAGATAAAAATGTATGGAATTAAAGATTGATAACCCAAGATAACTAGTGATGAGGAGCCTGGAGATCGTATCGGAAAGAAAGGATATGTACAGGGTTGGGTGGAAATATTCTCGACCCGCCCCACTTCCCAAATCTGGGTTCAAATTATCAAACACCATGCTTTTTTTGGAAAGGCTTTTAAGTCAACATGTGAATATTTTAATACACTCTCCTCGTATAGAAAGGATTTAATATGTCATGGAGGAGCGAATTGAATGTAAAATTCCAAAACTGCAAGCCAAACTTTAGAGTCCCTGTCTATTTGGGAGATTATTTTGAATTTGAATTGTCAGGGTGCCAAGATCGAACTGGAAACTTCAGGGAATAGCGTTTGGTATGCGCAAATTGACGCGGATGTACAAAACATCATCGGTTTTAGAGATTCTAATAGATCATCATTATCATCACAAAAACCATTTATCATCACCATCATTATTATACACCCTTGTGTAAATTAATTGAAACAACCGCTTGTGTTTTCTTTCTTTTACCATACTGTCATTTTTAGACCCACTGGAGTGACAAGGTGTAAGCAATTTCTATTTTTTTCCTCAGATTAGGTCATTTGCTGTAATATGAATCTATTTTCTGGGTGTATGATGAAATTTGTTTGGCCTTGAACAATACTGCGTCATCCGTAATTGGATCAGACTTTCATCACGCCCAAACACTATTGTCTTGGCTGTCGATTAGTTATCCTACGGCCTTGTTTGTGATGGACCTTACTCCAAGGAAGCGTACGAAAATAATAACGCTGCACGAATACACTGACAAGCCTTACCAATGAGCAAATCAAAGTAATATAGATTGGTGTGGAAACTCTCCTGATTTAAATCCCACCGAGAATCTGTGGTTAATCTAAAAGGAACGACTTCATGGAGTGGACATACGAAGTACTAATATGGGCACTGGGCCATGTTTCATTGAAAAAATACGAAAAAACTAAATAATAACGGAATTGTTCCTTTTGTTTCAATTAATTTGCTCAAGGGTGTATATATGTATCTATTTCATTCTGTTCGTATCTATCTATCTATCTATCTATCTATCTATCTATCTATCTATCTATCTATCTCATTCTGTTTACATAAAGTATTATAAATTGGCCCGGAAACTCTTCGTGGAGTGGACATACGATTTGTTTTGCTCACTAACATGTGCACTGTGTCGCGTTTTATTCGAAAAATGCGAAAATAAATAATAACAGAATTACTTGTTTTGTTTCAGTTAAATTTGCACCAGGGTGTAATTACTATTACCGATTGTGCTCATTGGGTAACTGAGTAATATTGCAGCTGGCCAGTGCCGATACATATCGGGTTTGAAAACCAGACAAATACTCCTTTATACGTTGTGGGACTTGGGTGAGTTGAGTTGGAAAAGTGCATCACAACCAGTGTGCTAGAGTCTGAAGGCACGCTTTTTGTCATGGACACCTGTTCAAATATTCCATCGCCTGAAACATCCTGCCTTGGCTGTTGAAGAATATCGGTGTGGCAAATGGGATCGGCGACCCGAGTTCGAAATCCAGGCTAGCCTATTGATTTCACTTTGCACAAATAACTTAGAGAAAGGTCGGAACCTGTCCCTTCTCTAAGATATGGATTAAATAACGGCGTAGACTAGTCTAGAGTAGTAAGTAGCCTGTTATGATGTTGATTTGGGTTTAGTAGAGACAAACGCCAAATAACACCTAACAATAAAAAGGGTTTTAATAGGTTGGTAAATAGGTACAGAAATCGCCTGAGTAGTCTATAGCTAGCTCAGCTAAGAACTGCTCTGACTCTCTGTCTTCTGACATGCCACTATTTAAAGTCTTTGTTCGCAGACAAGTTCATCTTCAAGAGGGGTGGTAGGTTTCTGACACAACATAGCCTAAGAGACGGAAATCTTTGAACTTCTTGATGCCTGCCCCGCAAAGGCATCTCGATGCCTGCTGTGCGCCAACAGCTTAAAGGTAGAATCTCTTGACTAACGCCAATTCAGTTTCCATCCTAGCCGAAGGCAACCGAACGTCTGGTCACACTGATGAGCTGTGATAAAGTGAAACAGTATGTCTGTGAATGACACACACACACACACACACACACACACACACACACACACACACATATATATATATTCAATAAATCAAGAATAGTTTCGCGTCGAAACGATCATCAAGGGCAGGTGCTTGGTAAATCATTAAATTTGAGCTTTTATTATTATCATTATTTCCCCAATTTCTCTCTCTCTCTCCCCACATCGCTTCCCCGCTCACTCTCTCAGAGGAAACCACGCCACTGTTTTTTCTCTCAAGAATGCATGGCAATTCACAGATAAAAAAAGGAGAAGCTGTGGAGACCCGTGACTCCTTACTTTCTAAAGCAATATGACATTATAAGAAGAAGCTATAGACTTCGTGATTAAAATTCAGAATTGTTAATTTGAGAGCCGAGTTCTAATTCCAGTCGGTTTCGTTATATTTATTTGCACGCAAATAGCTATAGGAAAGGTATGAATCCATCATTTCTACTCCCAGCTATGGGTTAAAGAGTAATGCTTGTATCATTAATTCATTATTATCTCCAAAAACTAATTCTCACAATTTAAAATTATTTTCTGGCTTTAAATAACCTGGAAATGTTTGACAAGACGTACGAAACAGGTCAATCTTCTTCTTCTTCTTCTTCTTCTTCTTCTTCTTCTTCTTCTTCTTCTTCTTCTTCTTCTTCTACTTTTCCTTCTTCTTGTTCTCTTTCTTTTTCTTCTTTTTATTCTTCCCTTTCTTTATCTTCTTCTTCTCTTTCTTTTTCTTCTTCTCTTTCTTTCTTCTTCTTCTTCTACTTCTTCTTTTACTTCTTCTTCTTCTTCTTTTTCTTCTTCTTCTTCTTCGACTTTTCCTTCTTCTTCTTCGACTTTTCCTTCTTCTTCTTCGAGTTCTCCTTCTTCTTCTTCTTCTTTGAGTTCTCCTTCTTCTTCTTCTTCTTCTTCTTCTTTCTAATTCATTTATTTCTACAAATAAAGGGACTAATTTTTAAATGTGAATTAAGTTAAAGCGTCTAATGATTTTTTTTCTTTTTCTTTCAGATTTAACAACTTAAGTCTTTGGCAATTTCAATCGTGGAAAGATTAATAATCAAACAATGTGTTAATGTTTCAAGAGTGCAATTGGAAAATTGTTCGTAAATTCAAACAAACTGGGTCGGTGGCAGATGTGAAAACACCATTGCATGCTCGTTTATGTCGTTCAGCTGCAGTGCATGAGAATGTGGCTGAAAATCCAGACTCCTCTATTCGTCATCGCACGCAGGAATTAAAATTCTCCACAATAACTTTACATCGTTTCCAATTGCACTCTTGGTTGGTCGATTAGGTTGACCAAAAAAAAAAAAAAAATCGCTAAGTACACGAAATGCATTTCTGTTTTAATGTCCATTTTCGTAATAGGCTTCGATAACTTTAACACGTTGTTTGATTGTTAATCTTTCCATGGTTGAAATTGCCAATGACTTAAGTTGTTAAATCTGAAAGCAAAAAAAAAAAAAAAATCATTAGACGCTTAAACTTAATTCACATTTAAAATCCGTCCAATTTATTGTAATACCTTTTATTTATCAATTACTTCCGATTTGTACTTTCCTTATGAGTCTCATGAAAATTCTGATCTAAATTTCCCATTGTATAATGATTAATATATGTAAAATTGAGGGCTGAATAAAGTGGAGGAGATTATGTTGAAAATTAAATATTTTCATTAGTCTTCAGATTTATTAATGCACCATCATCGTTTCCTTGCATTTCTCCCCCCCCCAGTCGTCTCTTCAGCAAATCTTTTACTTCTTTGTTTTCATCCTGATTATTTTCGACGCACTATTTTAGTAAGTTAGAATTCCATTCGAATTCATTACATTCACTTACTTGCTAATACCCTTGGGAAAGGTATGAATCCTCCCCTTCTTTCCCTAGCTATGGGTTCCATAGCCTTGGATGGCAATTGGTCTAAAAAAAGGACAACTCTGAATTCTGTGGAAGGTCGTTTGGGGACCTTGTGGCACAGTGTGCACCAGGTCTCTGTATTCGGCTCTTCAAAAAGTGTGGTTGGTTCTGTAGAAAGCCTTCACCATTATTATAAAATGATATGAGCAGGTAGTTTGGTTGTCAGTTTCTAGGAACTGAGTTGCTTGACCCTCATACGTCGAAATCGGCGGGAGAGTGTCCAGCATCATCATCATCATCATTATCATCATCAGCAGCAACAGCAGCAGCAACAGCATTATAGGAAGTAAGAATTCATGAAAGCAATATTTTCCGTTTCTTCTTCGATGAATTTTTCAGGCATTTTTCTTTAATTCCTATTTTTAAAATACTTTTCTTTCCGTTTTCTCTGACTTATTTTAAAAAAAAATGTTTTTGTCTACCATTTAGTTATTACTACCCTTATTTCCCCTGTTTGAGTTAGTGCTAAGCTCTTTGTAATCTTGTAATGTAAGTCTTTAGGGTCTGAGGCGAGATTGTTTTCATTAAGGCCTACATGATTCATTCGCTTGAAAAAGGTTTAATCATTGATCAATCTAACAGGTATTTTTCTTCTATTTTTAAAATACTTTTCTTTGCTTTTTATTTCACCTACTTTAAAAAAATTCTTTCATTTTGGCGTGCCTCGTTTTCAAAACGTGGTAGCCATATTTCAGTGACACCCAAAGAGAGAGATCGAACTCGTGGCCCTTAATGTACAAATCAAAAGGATTGTATCGATTTTAAGTAAATCGGTAAGTGGCTGAAGCCGTTCGAAGGCCGTGATCTTCATAATGGAAAGTCTTGTTGAAGATGTGTTGTTGATTTTATACACTTGCTTGGTTAAATGACAACGAGCATTTTCAGAACAGATCAATATACCAGTCACCATGACCCTGTCCTTAACTAAAATGAGATCTGAAATCTTCCTTGTATAATGTTTGATCGATGTACTATACAATGAAATTCTTGATTGACGGTATTGAAAAAGATTATTTTGAAAAATAAACACTTTTTGTGTAAAATAAATACCTTTCCATCATTCGCTTACAGATCCTATTAATTACCAAATAAAGTACAGTGACAATTCAGCTCCATGCATCCAGGCAACTTTAATCTGAAAAAGTTTAAATGTAATGTCAATCTCTATCTACTGTACTCTTGATTACTCTTTTCTCTTCCCGCTCATTATTAATTTTTTGTTCCTAATTCTTCTATAACCTTGTCACCCCTTGTGTCTTCGTAGCTTTATTGTCTAGCATGGAGTTATACCGATAAATATATATATATATATATATATATATATATATATATATATATATATATATATATATATTTATTTTTTATTGTTTGATTCGTTTTCTACGGCTTATCAATCTTTTGCAGGTTATTTAAGGACAGAGAATATTTTTTAGATTGCAAGAAGCCTTTTTTTGTTTTTAGAGAAAGATGTTTTAGAGAATGCTCAGTGGCGTAATGGATAGTGGCTCGGATTAAAGAATCGTAGAGCCGAGTTCGAATTCCAGCCGAATCCGTACATTCACTGACTTGCTAATAGATAGATGAAAAAAATGGGATAGATAGATACCCTTTGGAAAAGTACGAATCCTCTTCTTCTTCTTCGACACCCCAAGTTACGGGTAAAATAGCAGGAAGGACCGGGTAGCCATTGCTGGGAACTGGAATACCGCAGAAAGAAATGGCCACCTGCTGCAGGAAAGAAATCTGCCTCGTCAGTCATGTATAATTGGTTAATTCGTTTTTTACGGTTTATCAATCCGTTGCCGGTTATTTAAAGATAGAGGACATTTTTTAGATTGCAAGTAACCTTTGTTTTATAGATAATAATGCTTTAGTGATATAAGCCTTAAGAATTAACCAATAGCAGGGGAAGAAGTGGTGGATTGATACCCTTCTCAAGGGCATTTGCACGTAAGTCAATATAGCGAACACAACGAGAATTTGAACTCGGCCCTCTGATTAACAATTTCGAGCCATTACACCACCCACACACCCAAGCTTACAGCGGCTAGTATTTCCAAGCAGTCTCCCACCTAGGTACTGACCAGGTTTACGTTGCTTAACTTTGGTGATCAACGGAATGTGGCTGCAAGCCAAATAATGTTTATATAATAAACATAAATGAGAAACGAATCCTGGTGGAGAGTGCATATTTTTCTAGATCTACACATAAGTTTTTTTTCGCACTTCTCGCTTGTGGAACTCGTTCCGGCTCCATTTCCAGCCAAATTTAATTTGCAAACGTTTAAATGCAATGTCAATCACTATCTACTGTCCTCCTGATTACTTTTCCCTCTTCGCGTTCATTATTAATGTTTCTGTTCTTAATTCTTCTACACCCAGTAACCCCTTGTGTCTTAGTGGCTTTACTCCCTTGCATGGGGTGATACCGAATAAAAAAAAAAAAGAGAAAAAATGTTGAATAATAAACACCAGCTCAGGTATGACAGCAATACTCCATTCTTCGTCTGATCTTACTCTTGTAAAATTAGAGAAGGGTAGTAGGGATTAGGTCTTTTCTGGAGCGATAGTCCTTTATATAAATATATATATCAAAACCTATGACTGTTACTACACTACCCAGATAGTTAATTTTCTGTATTTGCTTGATTTTGATGTCTCCAGATCGCAACTCGCGTGTTTGGCTGTCTTTCTTGCTGACACCCATAATTTCTGTTTTTACCTTTCTTTTAAAAAATAATTTATCGTTCTTTTTTGTTTACCCTAATTATATTCGGGCCTTTTGTCCTCATCTTTCTTGTTATCATAACATTTCAGCCGTTGTGTTCTCCTACCGTCATCAGGTGTATATTGATTTGTGTAAACTACTTGGGATTCTGAAATGAACCCTTTATTTAATCTATCGGGGTAGACTGTTCTCGTCCCACTGCTCACGTATAGGGATGTATCGTCTCGTTCTTATTTTTATTTAGTACTAATCAGTTATTGGTTTCTTGTTTCGTTTAGATAGATAGATAGATAGATAGATAGATAGATAGATAAAGAGAGATAGATAGATAGATAGATAGATAGATAGATAGATAGATAGATATGAGCGTAGATAGATAGATAGATAGATAGATAGATAGATAGATAGCGTATTTATGTTGAGACTATTGTCCTCATCTTTGTTGTTGTTATATCAACGTTTCGACCGTTGTGCCCACCGGCCTTCCTCAGATGTATATCGATATGAGTAACCTATCAGGAAATCCGAAATGAACCCTTTATTTATTCTACGGAGGTAGACTGTTCTCGTTCCACAGCTCACATCTCGGGATGTCGTCTAATTCTTATTTTTATTTAGTACTGTTCAGTCATTGATCGATCGTTTCGTTTAGATAGATAGATAGATAGATAGATAGATAGATAGATAGATAGATAGATAATAAGACTGGGATAGATAGATAGATAGATAGATAGATAGATAGATAGATAGATAGATAATAAGACTGGGATAGATAGATAGATAGATAGATAGATATCGATCTGGGTACCCTGCAGAGAATTCCGAACTGTGCCCTTTATTTAATCTACGGGGGTAGACTGTTTTCATTCCATTGTCCATGTTGAGGGTTATCTCGTCTAGTTCTTAATTTTATTTAGTACTGTTCAGCCATTCTTCACCCGTTTCGTTTAGATAGATAGATAGATAGATAGATAGATAGATAGATAGATAGATAGATTGATTGTTTTCCTGTCAATTACAATCTATTGGTCATTTTACGTCTAGGAAAGCATTCCCTCGGGAGTTTGTTTCACAAACTAACAGTTATGATCAAATGAACACGAAGAGAATGGGGTCAATTTGCCACCGCGAGCTTCGAAGGACCTAGAAATTATAGAGAGGCATATTGGCCAACGTTATGAAGAAGGCAATAATAATAATAATAATGATAATAATAATAATAATAATGTACTGGACGTCATTTAGAAATACTTGATAGGAAATTATTTCATTAGTGTTGTGTAGCTGCGGCAAACCTATAAATATGATAGGCATCGAACCACTTCAAGAGCATGAAACATAGAAGGGTGAATCGGTATTTAAGTTTAATTTGAGTCTTAAATTATTTGTTTTCCCCTTTCAGCCAAATCAGTTGAAAGGCATGGCGGCCAGTAAATATATTTAGGGATAAATGAAAAGTCTTTAAGTAAAAAAAAAAAAAAAAAAAAAGAACAAAATGGCTGAAAGGGGAAGAAAAATAATTGAACACTCAATTTAAACTTAAGTGCAAATCACCTTTCCATATTTCATGCTCTTCAAGTGTTTCACCATCGACTCGTCATTTTCAAATATCATTTCCAATCCTCCCTGTTCAGATGCCTGTCATTTTAAAGGTTTGCCACAGCTACACGTCACCTGTGAAATAATTTCCTTTCCTAAATGACGTCCAGGTCCTTATTATTATTATTATTATTATTATTATTAGTATTGTTCCTCCTCCTGTTATGTTTCGGTGACATCCGAAGTTTTGGATGAAACTCGAAGCCCTTAATGTACAAACAAGTTTTGGTTCACCACTGCTGTGGCCTGGTATTGAACTCACAACTCTTTGGGTCTAGTCACTTTGGGTCTAACCAACGTCTTTACACACTGGGCCATGTGTCCTTCAAGAGTTGAGTTAAAGGGAAATAGCTGAGACATCCGGAAGAGGCACGGCACGTGGAACTAGAAAAATCTACCTCGGTGGGCGAAATAAAAGGTTCGGTTCGAACTTCCAATCACCTGAAGAAGGCCGAAGCGTACAATGAACGTTGTGAATATGGCAATGAAGATGAGGATAACAGTCCGAATAACGTAAATAATGCAAATAAACATAATACCTCATCTCAGAGATATAGAGGCTGAAATGTTCTGAATATGGCAATGAAGATGAGGATAACAGTCCGAATAATGTAAATAATGCAAGTAATCATAATACCTCATCTCAGAGATATAGACATATATATAGAGAGACATAGACATAAAGGCCGGAGCGTACAACGGCCGAAACGTTGTGAATATGGCAATGAAGATGAGGATAACAGTTCGAATAATGTAAATAATACAAGTAATCATAATACCTCATCTCAGAGATATAGACAGAGATAGAGAGAGACATAGACATAAAGGCCGGAGCGTACAACGGCCGAAACGTTGTGAATATGGCAATGAAGATGAGGATAACAGTCCGAATAATGTAAATAATACAAGTAATCATAATACCTCATCTCAGAGATATAGACAGAGATATAGAGAGACATAGACATAAAGGCCGGAGCGTACAACGACCGAAATGTTGTGAATATGGCAATGAAGATGAGGATAACAGTCCGAATAATGTAAATAATGTCAGTAATCATAATACCTCATCTCAGAGATCCAATTCCCTGAATGAAGCCAGTGCGTGCAACGGCCGAAACATTGGCACTGAAGAGGAGGATAACAGTTCGAATAATGTAAATAATGCAAATAGACATAACACCTCATCTCAGAGATATAGAGGCCGAAAAGTTCTGAATATGGCAATGAAGATTACGATAACAGTCTGAATAACGTAAATAATGCAAGTAATCATATTAACTCATTTCAGTGACATAGACAGATATGAATCGAACTATTTATTTATCGGTTAAATTAGCTTGCTAAGTTTTATTTCATGGGCATATATTTAAAACCTGATTCATTTTGTTTAATTTGAAAAAGCTTTGATCTTAAACATTGGTTAATTGCTGCAAAGTGATAGAAACTGACGTTTACAAGCAGTTGTTTTGGGATAAAAACTAATGAAAAGAAAAGCATGTGGTCTTGTTTAGTATAATGTCAAAAACTGCATGAGAAAGTACCGATATGTTAAATGGTGATGATAGAAGTGGTAAAGGTTTGTTTACTGCCGGCAGTGGCTGTGGTGGTGGAGATCTATTCTTCATATGTGCAAACATGCCGTTTGGTTGCCGTTTTGCCAGTTCCACAGTTTTTTTTTTTTATATATATATATTTGAAAAACCTTTATTGCGGCAACGCCATCTTGGCAAAATGTCCGCCGTGACACCAGCATTTGCGCGTGCGCATAAAAAGAGAGAAAAACATTCTACAACATAATCTGTCTCGTTATGGCGCCATGTATTTTTTTTTTTTTTTCATTCTCGATTTTCTTAAACAAGGCCTTGGCTCGGACCCAATATTGTGTGCAAGTGAAGCACGAATCTGAATGAATAAAAAAAAGGAAAGAAAATAAAGGAAATTAAATGAAAATACAGAGTGTGAGGGGGGAAACAAGCGGAATACATCAAAACAAAGTTGTCTTTTGCTTCCATTCGTTGCAATATCAGAAGAAAAAAAAATAATAACAAGTTACAAAATGGTAATTGTAAAGATATCAACAGCCAAACAAACAACAACATATATTCAATAATAAACGCATCAATGTGCCAGAAAAGTTCTATTCCTTTGTTAAAAGGGAAGAATAGATCTTTCGCCGTTTCATCTGACTATGAGTCTTATGGATGAGGAGGATAAGAGTTAAGTTTTTCATCGAAAAAGCAAGCAAGTAAACTACACATCACGTTCTTTCCCGTTGAACACACGGGCACACGCACACACATAGACAAACATACGCACACACATGTACATCATTTATCTTTAACATATAAATCAAATCTATAGACTGCACACACACACACACACATACGCACTCATAGACAAAGACACACATAGAGATTCCCCAAGCGTAGCTTAGATCTGGCATAAGACCGAAAGTATGGAGCACCCAGTTAGGATCGAACTCACTAATCAGTCGTAATTGTTCTAGCAAGATTGTCCTCATCCTTTCCTCTATCACTCCTATCTGCTCTCGCTCCAAATCCTCTGTATAAACTCTTGCGTGCTAGTGGCTTCCCGCCTTGCTTGGGGTGAAATGCTTAAAAAAAAAGACAATCATTACACCACGCCGAGGTGCCCCCTACACATATATGTAAAGGTATTCTTCTGTCTTGCATTTGTAAGTAAATCTATAGGTCATACGCATATCTATCTACTGCGCACAAATTCATATATAGAACAATTTGGTTTGGCTTGGTTTGTTTTACGGCATATCAACACCTTAATGGGTTATTTAATGCCGACAAGATTTTTATTGCTGGTAATATTTTGATTATTTGCTGTTTCCCCTTGCTTTCAGTATGTCCTGTGAGTGTTAAATTCTCTAAGCCATCTTTTCTCATTATGCACCCCATAAATTTCAACTGTCTCCTTCTTATTATAAGTATGAGTGTATTTTAGTTCCTGTTTCAGTTTGGTTTATTTTGTTTTACGGTATATCAACCTCAGTGGGTTATTTAACGCCGACAAGATTTTTATTGCTGGCAATATTTTTTTCCTTCAAATATGTATTGTTGGTAATATTTTTTTCAAAAATGTATTACTGGTAATATTAGGTTGGTGCAAAAATAATGACGTAATAATGTCGTTTTTTGACGTATTTTTAACGTCAAAAACGACATTCTTACGTCATTATTTTTGCACCAACCTAATAATTTTTCAAAATTCATTGCTGGTAATATTCTTATAAAAATGTATTGCTGGTATTAAAACCTATTTTTACACATTCCCCGTCCTTCTCTGTATCCTTTCCTCAAACCTGCCTCTTTACTTTTGTTCTCATTCATCTGTACCTCCTTGCGTGCTACTGGTGCGCCTGCCTTGCATGGGGGAATTTATTAAAAAGAAATGATACAACCACAGGCCTGATTTTAATACAGTATGAATTTAACAAAATCTTTGCAGTACAGTATTTATCTAACGAAATAAAAGCAATAAAAATCCTTTTATTTGATAAATGCATTAAAACCAGGATGAAGGTATTGTCAACGGTCAGGAACTGGTGCCTGCATTACTGACAAAATATGGTTAATGTATAAAGATATTTTGCTAATTATTTTCAATAGAAATGTATTCAGAATCCGGGAGGGATTGTCAGTGGTCACGAATTCACACAACTGAAAAGCTAGGTCTATAAATTAATTAGATTTATCTCTACATAGATGTCAACGACGTTAATGCCATAGCTGTTGCGACACCAGAGCATAATGAAGAAATACATCCTTTTCGCATAAGGCTATTTAGATATGGACACGTGGCCGAGTGGTTAGAACGTTCGCATTCTGATCATGATACCCGGTTCGAATTTCACCATGGTCGATTTGTCAGGACGAAGACATCTTGATGTTAACGGACTGGTGGACGATGATCCCAGCGTGCCACGACTTTGAATATAATACGACCTCGTTTTAAAACCATGTATATGAAAAACATACAATTACGTTAATTTCCAAAGAACAAGTATTGTCGACATATCAAAAACTTGTTATAAACAACACCAGCCTACTTTATATATTATCATCTGTTGTGTAATTGCAATTATGCTGCTCCAAATAAAAAGTTTTTAATACTGAGTAAACATTTCTAAAAAACGTTGCATAATGCACTTCCATTTTTATTTAATTATCCTTCGAAATTGCTCGTATTATGCACAAGGAAATACGCTACATAACAGCTGAACACACGTTTTAAAATTTATAAAATGTGATAATCAATGATTACTTTAATAAAATCAGATAAAAGCTTATTTAACAATGTTATGTTGTAAGTAATTAATATTATCAAATAAAGATTGTTGCCATATATATATTGATGTAGTGAATATGCATACACCTGCGTTCCCCTTCACAGCAATATGATTCGCTGGTGTCAGCCATAAATACAGACTGATGTGGAGGTACATGGACGCCTATAGACTTCGCCTATTGGCTACGCCTATAGTCTTCGGCGATTGCCTACCACTACGACGAGGACCAGTCCATTACGGTTTCCTGCTAGATTGTTCTACTTGGTTACAGTAGTCCAAAACTACTTTGCTACTTCGAACAAATATATCCCTTTCCGGGACATATTATATATATATATATATATATATATATATATATATATATATATATATATATA
The DNA here is from genome assembly GCA_903632075.3 of Acanthosepion pharaonis. Taxonomy (NCBI): domain Eukaryota; kingdom Metazoa; phylum Mollusca; class Cephalopoda; order Sepiida; family Sepiidae; genus Acanthosepion; species Acanthosepion pharaonis. The sequence goes on along the minus strand of CAHIKZ030000435.1, from coordinate 4,423,579 downwards.
TCAAATATTTCTCTTTACATCCCTCTACCTCTCCCTCTGCTTTCTGTTTCCTTTTTCTTTTCTCCCTACTCCCCTCCCATTTCAATATATAACTTCCGTTAAATTAACCGTCTAAATAGGTCAAGGTCCGGTCACTCCTCCTCCCTCACTATAAAGTATACTTGAGAGAGATATGAAATTAGTCCCTCCCTATACTCTACCATGTCTCTTTAACTATCCCTTTTACACTCTCTGTTAAATTACAAAAATTTACACTACCCATCAATTTTAATTTCATTTTTCGTTTCATTTCATTTTTGGAAGTGTTATCTGATGATCCGGCATCCTTTAAAAGGGCTCTGGTGAAATAAATTATTATAATGGTACCTTAAAGTGGTCTGTTTTTCTTTTAAATATTAGCTCTGGATTTATATTGAGCTCTCAGGATTTCATCCTCCTTGGGATTACCCATACGGATTACCAATTTCATCATAACTTAATTATATATATATATATATATGATTAATTAATTTTTTTTTTAAGAGATTATAATAAAAAACTGTTGATTAAATGATTTTTTATGGAAATTTAAAAAATAAATTATTACCTCTTTTCCGAAAGTTGAAGGTGAGGACACAAGGCCAGAATTAAAAATAGACTTGTGGGTGTGTCATGATCAACCAATTAAATGTCTGATGCACGCTAGATAGAAAAGTAAGTTCAGAGGGTGGAGAGGAGTGAGTTATTTTACTATAAACCGGAACATAAACAGGCAATCATTGAGTATTGCAGAATATATATATATATATATATATATATATATATATATATATATATATATATATATATATATATATATATATATATATATATATATATGTGTGTGTGTAAGAATAATAAAAATAAATAAATAAAAGTAACTTAATGTTAGGATGCTTGTCTCCGTTAGTAGTTGCATAATTAAAATAAAATAAAAAAAAACTTGTAACTCCAACGAATGATTTATTAATTTTCTTTGTGGTGGTGGTGGTGGGGGGTATTCGGTAAGTAGTGGTCAGTCTTGGTCACTCCTTAATTTGAGAAAAAAACAATGCAAAGAAGTTCGAAACGCTTAAGAATTCAAATCAAGGAAAACAAATTGAGTTGATGACGTTTACAACGTAATAGCAAGTCGAGGCATAATTTTTTTTTAATTTTCTCCCATATCATAGCAGAGATGTCCAGACAGGATGGAGTTGTGCTGCATCTATCCTATTGCAGGCATTTTTTGGACTTGCTATTACCATTTGTTCAGCTACTCTTTTTTGATTGCTTTTAGTTCGTCAATTTTATTTCCGGATGGTCAAAGTCAATTCTGTAACCTTTTTTAATGGCATGTAATACAATCACTAAAGTTTTTTCTAAATTTTGTTTTTCGTTATCATTTTTAAATTACCTTCTTTGTACTGTTTTTACTCAAATTAAGGAGTGACTAAGACTGGCAAATATTAGCCGGAAGATTTCCATAAAAAAAAAACAAATCATTCGTTGGAATTGCAAGTTTTTTCTTTCTTTTAATTACGCTTCCAAATGTGATAAGCGATGATTCCTTTAATAAACACGGATAAAAGTTTATTTAACGGTGTTATGTTGTAACTAATTAACATAATCAAAACATGGCAGATTTTGTGTATTCCCTTTATTAATAACTAGCAGCATGGCCCGGCGTTGCCCGCGCTTGATTAAAAAATCGTATCTCATACAGCAATCGCTATTGCTTGACTTAAAATATCTTTCTCCTTCCTTGCCTTTAAAGGAGATCCCTTGCCGTGCTGATGTTGCTACATGCCTTACATCTTGCCTATCTCACACTTCGAATTTTTTCTAAGCTCTATACTAAACATTAAATCTGTTACGAAAAAAGAACTAAACAAAATGATCACAAAACGATCAGCTTTAAAAAAGGACTCGTAACTGGAAAAACCAAATGAAAAAAGAATGTTAACAACAAATACTTTTTCACACCCAACCCAGTTCTGCGAAATCAGAATCAACGTTGAGTTTAAGCAAGCGAATGAGCCAATTGGAGTAAAGTGCCATGCAGATTTAAATTTTTCTCAATTGTCACGAATGCAGCTATCGATTTTTTTTGCATGCTAGCATGCTAGTTAACATTCGTGTAAGTCAGCTGTTAACTCTCACGCTGGCCAATAGAATCTTCCTGTCTATTCGTGGCAGCCAGCTATAGACTCTCACTCTGACCAGTACAAAATGTCCGCAAACTAAATGAAAACTGCCGTAGAAGCATGAAAAAAATCGTTTATTTCCGCTATCGATGGGAGTTGGGAAATGCAAAGTCGGTCTTGGCCTTCCCGCTAACTTGGAGCATGTGCGTGTAAATCTTGGTGCAAATCCGTCGAAAATTGCGGCCGTGCATTCGTTACACACACACACACACACACACACACACACACACACACACACACACACACATCCTGCCTTTTATAGATAAAGATTTTTAAATCAATGTCAGTGAAGTGAAACAAAACACGTCAAATTAAGTTTTTTTTTCAAAGAACAAACATTGCCGATATATTAAATGTACCTTTCGTAAACTATTATAACTTCACTATTTTATGGCTTTTCTTCTAACACACCCTTACTAATATAATGTAATTTGTATAAGGATTCTTTATACGTAAGTCTTCGACTACTTGCTGTGACGCGTATAAAAGTTAATGTGAAGACTGACTCCAAACAGGTAGGTATGCCTCCCAACTTAGATGGGATGCGATACAAGGTCAGGTCTAACGTGGAGAACCCGAGCAGGTACTCTCAGGCCGCTTGTATAAAATTAACCCGTTCCATGCTTGTTTGTTCTACTGAGCCGACTCTCTATCTATAGACAAAGCACCAACTGAGTCATCCTCCCCCCGAAGACCGCACAGCGAACTATTTGATTCGATACACCTAGGTATTTACTCAGACCTTCCAACTGAGATGCGAAACAAGTTCAGGTTTAATGTGTGGAACACGAGCGCGAACAATCAGGCAACTGGTTCAAAATTTACCCCTTACTCACAACTGCGGGGTCCTTTGTTTTTCTCAGCCGAGCCTCTATCTGTAGACAGAACCTCGGTCTAGTCGCCTTCTGCCCGAAGACAGAGGTCGTGTCTGTCGCAAGCTAAACAGCAAAATTCCTGACTAGAAACAGATAGGTATTTAACCATTCCCCCACCCCTGAGGTAGACAGATATTTGCCAGCCTTTCCACGCGGTAGGATGTGGCACATGGACGAGTTTAATGTGGGGCAATCCGAGCCAGTAGGCTATGCCAAAATTCCCCGTGTACCCTGTATAAAAAGGGGTCGGGTAGCATTTTATACCTCTCCGAACGAGACTCTGCCCTTCGGCGTAGCCCCGTCCAGGTTCCCCTCTATTCGACAGTACAGCCGAAAAAGATTTCAGCTAGACTCTGTAGTCGGTTGACTTACCGCCACTTATAGGTAGTTACTACCTATAGTGTAGTTACTCATGGGGGTGACATGTTATTCCATTACATCACTATTTTAATTAATTTCGGTGAATTTTCTGTGTGACGTCGTCCCCCGGTCGCAGCGCCGACTATGACGTTCTATCCTGATCTACCACGGCGCCAGTTGTGACGTCTCCAAACAGCACCACCAGACGTCCTCGCCGCGGCGCCAGCTGTTCGCTCCTCGCTGCCCCGTCCGGGTGTCGCTCCTCCAAACGTGACGTCCGCCTGTTGCGTCAGTCGTGTTGTCTCGTCCTGTGACGACCAACTGGCTTGGTATCGGTCGCGGCACCCAAATGTGACGTTCTAACCTTTTTGGTGATTCGGGTGGAATCTGGTTAGATTTGATATCAGCCTCGTCGTTCCCAACTCGCTTCCAACGCCTGGTTACCAAGGTAACTGCATTGATCTCCAGTCTGCCTACCCCACGTTGTGATTGATCTTAGACAGACGAGATCAAACAGTGGTTGGGTTCGTAATGCAAATTGAGTTCAACGGGGGTGATACTACACAATTATGCATAAAAGAAAATAAAATGAAAACTCAAAAAGTTCAAAGAATCAAAGAAAAAGGTAACAAACATTATGTCTAGTTGTTCGATACATAGGACTGCATCTATCTCCCGACTCGTTCTGTGGATTGTGACACGTCGTTTCCGCTAGGCAAGTTTTAACGCTTCAAGTTGTTTGCTCTCTAAGAAATTGGTGTTTCGGTGTGTCTTTGGACGAAAGTCGAAAAACTTATTTCGGTGGTCTGGTTCTAAGTCGCTCTTCAAAATAATTGTTTTTGGGTTGAAGAGGAGTCATGAATTTTGCGTGAATCTTGGTCAGCTGAACTGCGAGGCGGTTTCAACTGGAGACTGACTCTGGGAACTCAACTCTGGATACTCATCTCTGCCGCCAGAGCCCGAACTGATTTCTGCCTGTTGGGGCCTCGCTTTTATTGACGCCGACCAAAACCGGGGTGGTTCTGTTGGCGTCGGGGGGTTTCCCGATAATTCTAAATACATATCCACCTCTTTTATTTCTGGTTAGGGATTTTCCACTCTTTTCCATTTTTGGGAACCTTTCCTCACTCTCACTTTCTCACCATACCTCTGAGGGGCGTGAACTGCCCTCCCCACTTCTTTGTAGCAGCTTCTCATACTTATACTCTGATGGGGCGTCGACAGCCTTCTTCGTGCGTCACGTGATCACCACTCGGCCAATGAGGTCTTGGTCGGGTATCTTTCCTCCTCCTTCGTGCGTCACGTGACCACCACTTGACCAATGATGTCTTAGTCGGGCGTGAACAATCCGTGGCTTTGTTTCGGGAAAAAAAATATCTTGCTTAACTAAAAAAAAAATTATCTCTTCTCTTTCCCTTTTCTTCCTTTCAATCGCCGTTATCACCCTTCTAGTCGCAACGAACAATATGACAACTCTTGTTTTACACGAGGTGTTTGTCAGGTATTTTATCGCTAATTTATCAAGATGGGTGGTATTCTTAACATGGCTTCAAAAAAGAAATATCCCCAAAGTTTTCAGTCAGTCTGTCGCCTCCAAGGAAGAAAGAAAAACACTTCTGGGTCCCCATTCATTTTCCTTCGGTACATATTACTGATAACATAATTTTATTATCGCAGGCCAAAGTTGTTTCGTCGAAAAGAATTCGGTCAGCGAGACTGCTTGTGTGGGATTTAATTTTTCATATCTGTCCAAAGTCCTTTTTTGTGGCCTGTTTCTCGTCACTTATCGAAATAGCATTTTCACTTGAATTTTCCCTGGCCAGTGGTCCAGCCTAGATAACACAGCCGTTATCAAAACACATCTGATTCCTACTTTCTTTCCCTTTCTTTTTTACTCAGAAATTCCCTGTCATTGTAATGACACCCTTTTTAATTTGTTACTTATCAATATTTTCATTGTCTTTCAGCCGTGTGTGTGGATGCTTATCACCTACGATTCATCTCGCCTTTCTTTCTGCCTTCTTTTCTTTCTCTTCCTTTCTCTGCCTCATAAATGGTGCCACACTGTCTTTGATAAAAAGACAATCAATTACGATGATTCTCAAAGAACAAATATTGCCGACATATTAATATACCTTTTGTAAATAATTGCTGTCAACAGCTGCCTAATTTGTGTTTTATTATCTGTTGTGCTTATTGGAATGAGTAGTATAAACTTTTAATCTTGCTGTTTCAAATTTTAATTTTTAAGCTGAGTAAAAAATTCTGTAAATTTGTCCTTGTGTATAATGCGATTTCCCTTTTGTTGCCTTTAAATTTCCTTCATAATTTCTCGTATAATGCACAATTCAGAGAGGGTCGTTTAATGATCTGTCGTGTTTTATGTCTTATAAACACGACTGAACAAAATGAAGTGGGTTTTGAAGAGGAACATTAACACTGGTGAAGTGAAATTTTACGAGTAATGATAAACTTTGGTCTGCAATTCTAGATGATGTGCAATCTGATTCGCTCCAAGAAACATAATGGCTCATAAATCAATGGATGAACGATTTCTAAAATTAATTACAGAAACGGAACATACATTTCACATTAATGTTGACTTTATAACTTCGTCGTCATTACAATGACACAGTTTTGTAGGAAATACTTTTTTTCGATTTTGCGCACATTTTGTAATTGCATTTGTTGGTCCCAATCCAAACGGGAATAAATATTTATTGTGCAATATATACAAATGTGGCACATGGCCAGAACTGGGGAATGGAGAAGGGTCATCGCTCTTAACTTTAACTAGTCAGATTCAATGACCCAAACATATTTATAATAATCTTCTCACCACAATACCACATTTATACAGAAAACACATTCATACCACAATCATCAGTAGGTGAATTTAATAAATATTTATTAATATAATAAATAAATTTAATAAATATATATTGTGCAGTATATACAAAATATAATAAATAAATTTAATAAATATATATTGTGCAGTATATACAAAATATAATAAATCATTTTAATAAATATTTATTGTGCAATATATACAAAATATAATATATAAATTTAATGAATATATATTATGCAATATATACAAAATATAATAAATAAATTTAATAAATGTTTATTATGCAATATATACAAAATATTATAACAAATTTAATAAATTTTTATTGTTGCAATATATACAAAATATAATAAAAAATAATAAATATTTACTGTGCGATATATACAAATCATAAAATTTTAATAAATATTTATTGTGCAATATATACAAAATATAATAAAAAAATAATATTTATTGTGTAATATATAAAAATCTAATAAATAAATTTAATAAATATTTATTGTGCAATATATACAAATTCTAATAAATAAATTTAATAAATAGTTATTGTGCAATATATACAAAATATAAAAAATGTAATAAATATTTATTGTGCAATATATACAAAATGTAATAAATAGATTGAATTAATATTTATTGTGCAATATATACAAAATATAATAAATAATTTTAATAAATATTTATTGTGCAATATATAAAATATAATTTTAATTAATAAATTTAATAAATATTTATTGTACAAATATATACAAATTGTGGCAAATGGCCAGAATTGGGGAATGGAGAAGCTTCTCCGTTCTTCAATTTAACTAGCCGGATTCAGTGACCTAAATATACTTATAATACTCCTCTCACTATAATACCATATTTATACAGAAACATATCAATACCGTACTCATCAGAACGTGCATTCTCTGCATGAGATCCTAAACTAAATCGCCATATTTACAAACATGTGGTAAGATGGATAAAAAAATATATGATTTTTTATTTGAATAATAATAAAAATAACCCCATGGCATAAATGAAAAGAAAATGTTTGTGTGGATTCCTCCACTACGGCTAAATGTGTCAGAAAACAAGTTAACTGGTCGAAAAGTACAGAGGGAACGTGTAAAAAAAAGAAATTAAAAACAAGAAAATCAAAATCAAATCAAAAACAAAATGCTGCCACCTCTTCAGAGAACTAAGTCTTCTTTCACCTAAAAGTGGATGGGAATGAAAAAGAAAACAAACAAAATAGTGCCAATGACTATTTACTCCATAGTTAAGTTAACCAATTTTTGAAAAACAAAATGAGACGACATTCTTACACTAACCTAACTGGGTTGGGCGGCATATCTTTCTCGGAAGAACCTGCAACCAGTCAACTTGAGATGTGATTGTAGCTTAGTACCATTCACTCGCACCAGTTGTGCTACAGTTATCCACCTTCCAGCAAACTCCTCGGAAGAAAGCATCTCCCTCTAGAAATTGATCTTAACCTTCAGCTGGTGCCTGAAGAAGGCAACCGAATATTGGGAAAATAGAGACAATACCCCGTGAACTTCATTCATCCTGGTCCTTAATACTATCATAGGCATCACGGCTAGCAAGCACAGATGCAAAAGATATTTCATCCTGTCCTACAACGGACTCAGCTTGCTACAACCGGAAGTGGCATCCAGGACGGCATACAGTCAATGTATTAGCAAGTAAGTGAATGTAATGGATTCTTGGGAAAGGTATGAATCTTCTTCTTCTCCCCACTCCCTAGCTATGTGTAAATAGCAGGACAGACCGCGTTCTATAGCCTTAGATGGCAACTTGTCTAGGAGAAGGACAAGTCTGAATTGAAAACCTGATCCTCCAGATTGGGGGTTGTACAGTAGGCTAACAACCTACTCACTTAAAAAACTGGCTTGTTATAGAAAACACAATACGCTTGGAGGGAAGAATATAAATAAATAAAGAAGGCAACTGAATATTTGGAAGATAGAGACAATACCCCGTGAACTTTATTCATCCTAGTCGTTAATACTATCATAGGCATCACGGCTAGCAAGCACAGATGCAGAAGATATTTCATCCTGTCCTACAATGAGCTCACCTTGCTACAACCGGAAGTAGCATTCAGGGCAAATAATTGTTTGGGTTTCCTGGTTAAAAGTTTATGAAAATAGTCCCGAAATTCCCCGTATAAGCTCTCGGCCGTCGTCAGGGCTTTCACATCTGGCGATTTGACACGTGCAATATACCGATCGGAAGTACGTAATTCTGCGACCATATTCGTTTAATCGGCAGACATTCTATTTAACCTTGCTCAAACTACCTGAGCTTGGTCCTTCCTGATATGCAAGAAAGGCAGCTCTGGCTAATCCATCCGGGAATCGCTGCATAAATACCACCTCCCAAATTTATAAACAAATCAGACAGATATTTGTTGAAATGTCTACCTATCCAATAAAATGGATCACATCTCGATCTCATTCGTCATAATTTTTGTTCTTTCTTGTCTTGAAGTCAGAATGGTATAATTATTTGACTGTATCCCTTTTGCGTGTTAACGCCATTCTTAATTTGAGAAAATTTTTCCTGATTACTTTTGTCTTGCATATGTATCATTCGCTTAGTATTATGTCGACTTGCTCTCTTTCGTTTCTTATTGCTTATTGAAGTAATTTCGTTTTTGTTTTGTCAATTCCGTTTTGTGGGGGCATTTTGTCAATTCCGTTTCGTGGGGGCATTTTGTCAATTCCGTTTTGTGGGGGCATTTTGTCAATTCCGTTTTATGAGTGTATATTGAAAATTCCGTTTTGTGGGGACATTTTGTCAATTCCGTTTTGTGGGGGCATTTTGAAAATTCCGTTTCGTGGGGGCATTTTGTCAGTTTTGTTTTGTGGGAGCATTTTGTCAATTCCGTTTTATAGGGGTATATTAAAAATTCCGGCATTTTGACAGTTTCGTTTTGTGGAGACATTTTTGAAAATTACATTTAAACATGAACAATTACGCTACAACATTTCTAATTGCAACGTAGAATTTCTTAGAGTAAACTACTTAATAAAATGAAAACTTGGGAAATCCGAAAAAATTTCTGAATATATTGATGCATTATAAGACTGACATGTAAGGGAACTTCGAAATGCTGTAACGGTTAGCAAATTCGTCTTGCTATATCAACTACAACTGAATAATGAGTTCGATTCTCACAGGGAGCCTCATACCTTTAGCCTTGCACCCCTATAAGCTATGCTTAGAAAATCACCATAAAACTGATGCGCAGTACATCACTTCAAATATTAAGTAAAATATCTGGTACTTTATTAGTACCAATAACTCTCAGAATAATAATTGCTATTTTGTAGTAATATGGACATTCGCTTTTGTAGTTAAGTGTACATGAATTTATGCTGGTGGGTTTTTTAAATGAAGAAATAGTAAATCTGTTATTAATTGTGTTTATCAATATGTCAAGCAATAGCAATTATAAAAAATCTAATCGCGCAGAAACTAATTCATCTACAATACAGATTTTTTTACAGTGAACTAAAGAATATAAAACAAACACCTAATAATAGCTTTCCAAACTATACAGTTGATGAAAAAATAAGATGCTTTCTTAGAAGTCTTGATACTAAGCAAATACTTCTTCAACTAATCCCAAATATATTAACCTCCTATATCGTAGTTAAATGAAATATACTAAAAAAATTAGTAAATACTAATATATCTACAACAGATCCTAGCAAAAAAGTTTGTGATTTGCAAGAAAACAACATAGTTTACAAATTCAAGTGCCCTTTGGGAGATTGTATCTCCAATGGATTAAATAATATTTATGTTGGCCACACCACAAACTCGCTTTCACGACGCTTGAATCTACATTTGAATGAAAACTTTTTAGGCATTTAAAACAACATGCCTGGCCGCAAACACAATTCCGGAAAATCCTCGTTGAAAACACAACTAGACTTAAACATGAAAACAATAAACAAAAACTAAAAGTTCTTGAAGCTATATACATAAAACAGTTGAAACCTAACCTGAAAAAATTAAACTACGAAATCTCCACAAATATTCTTAAATGCCTATAATTGATAACAGAAGCCATTGGTTTATACCAACAGCTTCCCATAATTAATACTTCTGGTTATCACTCTAGCGTGGTCATGTGTGACGTCACGAGCTGCGACGCAATTTTCGCTTCCGCGTCTCGCATGCACAAGTTCGTCGCTGCTTTGAAATTTTTCATGCAACAAAAACAGACTATCATTATTGTTTTGTCCGCATATTATTTGATATATTGAAATGTAATTGTCATCTTTGATAATGGCTTATGTAAGCCGAAAGCTTAGATAGGATTAAAATATGTATCAATATGGCGATTTCCTTTCGTCTTTCAATGATAATGTTATTAAGCTTATCAGACAATATGAAAGGAACTTACTTAAAATAAATAGACAAAACTTGGCAATATTATTTAATGAAACATGCATTAATGAAAAATTGCTGCCTAAATACACACAATACACACACACACACACACATATATATATATACCATATTTTTAAATCAGTTAATTTATAATATATATATATATATATATATATATATATATATATACCATATATGTGTGCGTGTTCGTTGAGTGTAGGGCCACGGCGAAAATAAGCTAGGTGTTGCCGCTGTGGTTTCTGTAGCAAGTAGGGGGGTTGCTAGCACGACGCTCATTCGGTTTTGAATTCATATTTGTATTTTTCTTAGACTGGTTGCCAGCCAAGTCGCCAAGAGTGTGGCTTAGTATTAACCACTACGTGTTCGATTCATCCATTTCAAGGTGTTTTTTGTACGGAAGCGAAGACACCGGCCTGGGCTAGAATGGGAACTCGGAACGCCATGTCCACTTTCCGTGTCGATAACAACCAGACTCCATGCACATCGATTTCGCTAAAATTAATCCCATTATAATACAAGCCTTTTAAAATATGTCTTCTTTTTTTTTTATCATTCCTTCTACTTTTTCATTTCCTCCACTTCTTTCTGTTTGTTTTTCTTTGTCCTTTTTTCTTTTTCTCTTCTAATTTTTTTCATCATTTCTAATTCTATTGCATCTTCTATTTCTTTTTATTTCTGTTTGTATTTCATTTTCTACGTTTTGTTTATCTGTTTTTCTTCTTGAACGCCATATTCATTTTTTTTTGTCCTCGGGTTTCGTCTTTCCATGATTCTGCCTTTTCTTATAATTTTTTAGTTGTTCCTGACCTCATCATTTATTTAATTACGCCCCTTTTTATGGGGTCTACCTGCGGTGTAGTGTCATGAATGAAAAATCGATGTTCGAATTCCAGTCGGGTCGTTATATTCACTTACGCGTTAATACTCTTGAAAAAGGTACCATTTCATCTCTTCTCCAAAATCTATGGGTTAAACAACATTACAGACTGTTTCCTTGTAGACTTGCTTGGCTACTAGTCTACCACAGAATAAAACAGCAACTTACTACTGCTGGAAAATTTTCTGCTTAGTCAGTCATAAATCAAAAGAAACCACGATCGCCATAGCGTGTATTACGTATGGCACTTAACTGACTGCTAAAAATGATTTCGTTAAAATTCATTCATAATAAATTTATTTTAAAATTTTTCTTCTTTTACTGCTGTAAATATTTTTTTCCTTTCTATTTCTTCATCAATATCAATTCATTCCTCTTCTATGTCTTCAGTTTCTACGTAGCATTAATGTTTCTGATAGTGCAGTGATTATTTCTGTCTAAATTTGTCGGATGAGGAATCATCATTATTTAAATTTGGGACCAATGTTCTGATCTTTGAATCTTTCAGCCGTTGTGTCATTCAGCCTCGTTCAGAAATTTGTCGATCTACGTAACGTTCATAGAATTTTGAATTGATCCCTTTAATTAATCTAGAGTCTGTACTACCCGACCCATGGACGGAACTCAGCAGTACTATGCCGACAAATTCAGGAAACAACACTTTCATCCAACTGGCAATTGTGTCGTGGGACAAAGAACTTCATATAACTTAGCAGATTCTTTATGTTATAAAAAAATAAATTAGAAGCAAAAAATGTTTTGTTATTTTCTTACTGCGATTTTATTTTATTTTTCTGACGGTTTGTCGCAGTTGCTAATATTTTTTACCCTAAAATTCAAATTAATTAACACTTATTTTTCTTTAATAAAATCGTGTAATTATTATTGTTAATAATATTAATAAAAATGATTACTTTTTGTATTAATCGGTTACATTTTAATTTTACTTGTTTAATAGGAGTTCTATAATTTTTTTAATTATTTCAATAGGTTTTTATTAACTTAATAGGGTTTCATTTCTTAGGTTAACCCTTTGACCCTTGCGTTCCTGAACTATTTTTTAACTCTTCTGCCTGATCTCCCGAGTCAAAATTCGCAAATAATTGATATGTAATGTTTAACGTTAGATATAAAAATAGTAACTAGTATTTAACCACGGTTAAACCGGAGGCTGGGCATAAAGTAATCTTTCTCTACCTCTGATCAACCGGAGGCTGGGCATGAAGTAATCTTTCCCTACCTCTGATCAACCGGAGGCTGGGCATGAAGTAATCTTTCTTTACCTCTGATCAACCGGAGGCTGGGCATGAAGTAATCTTTCTCTACTTCTGATCAACCGGAGGCGGGGCATGATGTAATCTTTCTCTACCACTGATCAACCAGATGCTGGGCATGAAGTAATCTTTCTCTACCACTGATCAACCGGAGGCTGGGCATGAAGTAATCTTTCTCTACCTCTGATTAACCGGAGGCTGGGCATGAAGCAATCTTTCTCTACCACTGATCAACCGGAGGCTGGGCATGAAGTAATCTTTCTCTATCACTGATCAACCGGAGGCTGGGCATGAAGTAATCTTTCTCTTCCACTGATCAACCGGAGGCTGGGCATGAAGTAATCTTTCTCTACCTCTGATCAACCGGAGGCTGGGCATGAAGTAATCTTTCTCTAACTCTGATCAACCGGAGGCTGGGCATGAAGTAATCTTTCTCTACCTCTGATCAACCGGAGGCTGGGCATGAAGTAATCTTTCTCTATCACTGATCAACCGGAGGCTGGGCATGAAGTAATCTTTCTCTACCACTGATCAACCGGAGGCTGGGCATGAAGTAATCTTTCTCTACCTCTGATCAACCGGAGGCTGGGCATGAAGTTATCTTTCTCTACCTCTGATCAACCGGTGGCTGAGCATTACGTAATTATTCTCTACCACCGGTAAAACGGTGGTGAGCGCTCAAAGAGTTAATCTTATTCATATGTGGGGATTTCAGTTACTATTACTTTTAGATTTCTTTCTTTTTCTTTTTTTCTTCTTCTTCTTACTTCTCTCTATTCCATTCTCTTTCTCTTCTGTATATTCAGTCTCTCTCTTTTTTTTCGGTCCCTTTTTTGTCCTTCTTCTCGCCCTTTTCCCATTTTCTCTTCCGTAATTTATTTCTTCCCTTTCCTCTTCTTTGCTTCTGTCTCTATAATTCTCCTCACTATCTTTCTTCTTTTTCTTCTTCATTCATCCTTCAATTCTTTTCCATTTTATTATTGTCAATCTTATTCGTCGTCTTCTTCCTCCTATGCCCATGTCTTCTTTTGTTTTCGTCTTTCTTTTTTACATATTTACTCTCTTTTATTCTATCAACTAATTACTTTTTATTCCTTTTCTTCCTTTTGTCGTTTCTTCTCATTCCGTTGTCCTTTCTATCTTTTCCTACTCCTTATTACATTTTTACTCCATTTTTTTTTTTAAAAACAAAAAACGTTTTAATATACTCTTGCTCTGTATTTCCCCTGTGAGCTTATCAGTGTACATCATGATATTCCCTAATGGTCGTGCTTGCTGGTAGAGGGCTAAACTAATTTCGCAAAGTAGAACGAATAAAAAAATATTTAAAATAAGAAAACCGTACGAATAAAAAAAAAAAAATATTAAAATGTATAAAGATGATCAGAAATTATTGCACTTTTCGCAAAATATTCATTTTACAAATATTAATTTTTAATTGCTAAAAATATCACGATTTTGCATGAATGTCATTGAATCTGAAAATCTTCATTTGCAGGAGGATAAAAGATAATTATTTATAAGCCTATTGTCTTTTTACTAATCCTGGCTTAGTCTGACACAATGGATATATTCAGACATATAAAGTTACATAGATAAAAGTCGACTAACATAAATATACAGAAAAACACACAGATAAACACACACACATATATATATATATATATATATATATATATATATATATATATACACACATATAATATATATATATATATATATATATATATATATATATATATATATACATTATCAAATGGACAAAGTCCGTCAATTATTTTTAAGACATTTTTTATGTTTATACGTTTTTTTTATATATATAAATATTTAAGTGCTCTGTTTATAATAAACAGTATTAACAACATTTACCGGCCTGAATGTACGAGAAATCTTCATAAAAAATATGCGTCCTCCAAGAGGAATCGAACCTGCATCCTATACAGAACTATCATATAGTATATATAAAAGTAAAATTGACTTTGTTCATGTGGGCGCGGAGGGCCGCTTGATCGTGGCCGATATTGCCGTGAACAGTGGTTCGTTTCGGGTCGTTGCGGTTTATGCGCCCAACGACCAGAGTAGGCGTGTCGACTTTTTTCCGTCAGTTGGGTCCGTTCCTGGTTGATTCGTCGCGTTTAGTCTTAATGGGGGACTGCAATGCCGCCCTGGACCCCAAGATAGATAGGGGCGGGGAGCTAGCGGGAAAACATCGGGCGATCGTAGCCTGGTTGATCTGATCGGCGAATTTGGGCTCGTCGATAGATGCCAGGTCGATCATCCGAGGGTTCGTAGTTGGCCGTATCTCCAGGTAGCCAGCTTTGTGAGAAGAGTCGATCTAGATTTACTAGATTGTCCCACATTCCACCGTGTAGACTATTCTGATCATAGACTTGTCTGTGCCTGGATGGTGTTAGGTACAAGGCCTAGAATGGTTGGACACTGGAAGTTCAATCTGTCCTTACTGGACAGTAGGGACTTTCAGCAACAGCTAATTCGATTAGTGCAGCGGGAATTAGTAGGGGCTTATAGGGAGTAAGTGGTGGGAGAGGCTTAAGGATAGGATTAGGTCCTTCACCACTGAATATAGCCAACGACTCGCTCTAGATAAGGCTAAAAAGGTGATGACTCTAGAGGATAGTTTGTCCCGGGCGGTGGCTGGGGGGATTCCCTAGAAATAGCCGTAGTTAGGCAGGCCCTGAAGCGTGAGGCTACCAAGCGCTATCAGGGTCAGGTAGTTAGACATAGGTTAAACAAGATGTCTAACGAAGCTGTGAACATGGGCGCAGAAATGCGTAAGGAAGAGATCCGTCGAGGTTCCGATCGATACATTCGTGAGGTCATTACCCCGGATGGGCGCTCTCTGAGGTCGACCAAAGAAATATGCGAGGCGTTTCGGCGGCATTTCGAGAGCCGCTTTACCAAGAAGCCTGGTCTCAATGACGACGAGTTTCGCAGCTATTTGGCTGACTTTCCTCGGCTCTCGCCGACTGAAGCAGCTAGCTGCGAGGTTGAGATCACGGAGGGCGAAGTCTACTTGGCATTGAAGAAGGTCGGCAGAGGCAAGTCTCCGGGACTTCATGGTCTGCCCTACGAAATGTACTTGAGGCTGTCGCACAGCTTTGTCCCGATTTTGACAGTGTTGTTCAACAACTGGTTCCGGCAGGGGTCCATCCTCACCCGGATATCCAGGGGTGTGATCACGCTGTTGAAAAAGGGCAAGGGTGTTGGGCGGGATTTAGATGATTACAGGCCCATAACTCTGCTAAACACAGAGTTAAAGATTTTGGCCAAGATCCTGACGGAGAGGTTGCAGTCAGTTGTCGCGAGCTTGCTGGGACTTGAGCAGACTTGTGTTGTGAGGGGACGAACAATTCAAAGCAACCTGCATCTTATCCGCACGATCATAAAGGGTGTAAAAGTCGACAAGCAAGCCGCTCTGATCAATTTGGATCAGTCCAAGTCATTTGACAGGTTTGATCATCAGTACATGGCTGCTGTCCTGCAGGCCGCCGGATTCGAACCCGACTTCTGCAGGTGGATTAGCCTCCTGTATCGCACCCCCAGTGCTATGGTACAAGTGAACGGAAAGCGGTTGAGCGCTTTTGCGCTAACCCGGTCGGTCCGACAGGGGTGCCCAATGTCGCCTTTATTTTATGCTTTGGCGTTGGAAGCCCTTCCTTCATTGGCTAAGAGATAGGGCGTGCAGTCCGGCGCTACGCGGAATAGCCGTCTTCCCTGGTAGTGCTCGAGCTAGGGTGTCTGCGTACGCCGATGACGTATCCATCTTCGTGACATTAAGGTGGCGCAGAAGGCACTTGAACGGTACGAGAAGGTGACGGGGGACAAGATTAACCGCAACAAATCTCTCGGCTTGCGGTTAGGTGTCTGGAAGGGGGTCGCGCTTCCGGGGTCATTTGGCTGGACTGATGGGCCCGTCTGCATCCTTGGAGTGTGGTTCGGGCCCGGACTCCGGCTGAAGAAGAATTGGTCAGAAGTACAGGCAAAGGTCAGAGCGTTGGTCCGTATTTGGCTTCGAAGGGGGTTGTCCTTAAAGTGTAGGGCTGAGGCATGTACCACTTACGTCTTGCCCCTCATCCTTTACCGCTTGGTTGTACTTCCTCTTTACGGGAAACGTATGAAGGCGATCGATCGTTTGTTGATCACCCTCTTGTGGGGTGGTCGCAAGCATTAGGTCCGTAAAGAAACCTGTTACCAGCGTCCGTGTCATGGGGTTGGGGTTGGGATTGCCACACCTGGAAAGTCATCGCCATGCCTCAAGGTTGGCTTTCCTATGCCGAGTTTTGACGGAGGACTCGATTTTGGCGCCGAGTATTAGGGACGCCTTCCCTAGCCTTACTATCACTCCCCCCATATCTAGGGGTAAGCACCGTGGCGGTTGTGGATGGTTGTCAAGTTTCTTCAGTGAGTGTCGGGCGGCCTTGAAGGTCCTTCCTCGGTCCAGTCACCTTTCTTGGCGTCGGAGACTATTGCATCAGGAATTAGTGGAGGGGGGTCGCGAAGGATCCTCTGTGGGGCCGGCTCGGCTTGTTGGCATCAGAGCTGCGCTCTTTTTGGTCTTGGGCGCCAGCGGCGGATTATCTCAGTAACCCTGAGTTTTCGCTTAGCTGGCGATTGATTTGGAACGTACTCAATGACGTACTCTTCAGATGGGGCCAGACAGATTGTCATCGGTGTGACCTTGGATTAGAGGAAACGGCATCGCACGCCTTCTACAGGTGCGCCTTTTCTGGAATTATGTCGGCGATCTGACGGCTCGTATCTCTCCCGATCAGTTCCATCGATCTCGAGTACGTGTGTGACAATGTGTCGCCCCCGTTCTCTGGGGTAAAACGGATGGTGTTTTTCACGTTTCTAGCCGTGGCTAGAATGGTCGTGTGTATGTCGCGAAAGGAGGGAATTTTGCGAAATGAACGTTATTCGTATCAGGATCTGATTGTTTTCTTTAAGCATCAGCTTAAGGTAAAAATCAGATCTGATCGATAGGGTTTGATTTCGACAGATTTCAGTGAAAGGTGGGTGACTGAGGCGAGCCTGGTTCGTGAGGACAGGGCTAGCCTTGATTTTCTTTTTTTTTTAAGTCCCCTTAACGCAACGGGGCGTGTTCCTTGTTAATGTGAATAAGTTTTGTTCCCGGTCCATTCCAGGCTTTTTCTTCTGTTATGGTTCATGTCGAGATTCCCAATCTCCCCAGTTTGTTTAAGTCCCCTTTTTTCATCTCGGCTGAGTCAGCCTTTGATTTCCCCATTCCGTCATTTATTTTTCCCTCCCCATTCCATTAGTGAGTGTGCTTCTTGATTCTATCTATCGATAGAATACAGCGGCCACACTTATTATTTTGAGGGGGTGGGCGGTTTCTACTAATATTCCTTTGATTTTGCTTCATCATTGGTTGGATTTTTGAATTTTTGTTTGGGTTCATCTCCCCTCCCCATCATTTCATGTTTCATGGGATTTTTTTATATATATATATATATATATATATATATATATATATATATATGTGAACATTACAAATTTTTACACCATGGGGTGTTTTTGTAGGACCCTTCTGAATATGTGGTATTTGGGTGTGTGCAGGATTGTGCGGTGATGGATGAGTTGTTGTGGTGAATGTGTAATTGTAATGATTATGGTTAATTAGGAATAGGATAGCTAGAGAAAGACCAGCCTCTACCCACTTCCACTTCGGCCTTGTGCCAAAATTTTGTAATTTTACAAAATAAATATAAAGACACAAGAAGGTAGTCATATTAGCAGGTAAATCACTTGACTTTGACTGACATTCGAACTCGTGTCCCATGGTCAGAAAGGTTCAAATGTCCACATATATATATATATATATATATATATATATATATATATATATATATATATATATATATATATATATATCATCTATTTATATACTCGTATATATATATACATATATATAAAAGAAATATGTTGTAGTGGTTCCAACGAGAGAAAAGTATGTATATTAAAAAGAAGAGAGGTGCCGCAAACGTTTTTGGTTGTAATGTGGATTTATTTAGAAAAAATATTATGCTTTGTTTTACATAATTTTACTACGACACGTGTTTCTGGTCTCGCGACCGTCTTCAGGTAAAAGTAGAGATTTCTACATATTATTAAAAATAATTAATTTTTCTTCATGTTCAATGTGAAATGTTCTCGATATGAGACATTCTCTGTTTGTGTGTTGGCAATCCGAATTTTCTTTCTAGAATTGTTGTGAAAATGTTTGGTCTGATGAGTTAAAAAGTAGGATCGGTTTTAACGAAATAAAATATTACCATATATATATATATATATATATATATATATATATATATATATATATATATATATATATATATGAAGAAATATAGTTTTAAGGTGAGCTATATTTGTGGGATAAAGTGCTCAATATCAGAGATAGAGCGTATGTAAATATAACTATAAAAGTGAACACTGAAGTCAACAATCAGAGTCGACAGGCTGTTTCATGCTAAACGCAATCATCAGGCCACATTTCAGTTTTTCTCGACTCTCGAAATAGTCGAGAAAAACACAGCGCATGTAACCTGATGATTGCTTCTAGCATGAAAGTCTATCGCCTCTGAGTGTTGACATCAATGTTCAATTTTACATTTATACACACACATACACACACACACACATATATATGTGTGTATGCATAATATATATATATATATATATATATATATAGAGAGAGAGAGAGATAGATAGATAGATAGATAAATAGAGAGAGAGAGAGAGAGAATGTGATAGATAGATAGATAGATAGATAGATAGATAGCTACTTAATGATATTATTTGATAATCTGTATGGATAATTCCAAAGAGGTTATAGATCCAGAGAGATATTATAATGAAAAGGGAATCTTTAAAAGATTATGATAATATTTTATTTCTTTAAAACCGATACGACATTTTTTAACTCATCAGACCAAACATTTTCACACACACGCACACACACACACATATATATATATGCGAGTATATAAATAGATGAGAGTCGGTTAATATACACAGATGTATAGAGATAGATAAAAATGGATAAAAATAAACAGAGATTGATTGATAGACTGAGAAGCAACAAAGAAGGATAGATATAAAAAAAAACGAAATAGCGATTTACAAAACATCGTGTAGATGTTTTACGTGGCCGAACGTTTGTAGAACGTTGGGATAATCGACCACGTTACTCAGTCGTAATAGATCAAGGGAGATAAGCTTGCTAACCATTACATCACGTCGAAGTGCTTATGATCGATAGTAACAATGCTAGATATATAATGACAAAATAGATCGATATGAACAAAAAAATTGGTTGCTAACTATGACCAGCTTGTGATAGATATAGACATCATGAATTTTCAATCTAAAATAACCAATACTTTTCGGATTGAAAAAATCGCATTCGTTGTGATTAAAAGTAGCTGTTCTATTAACGTAAAAGAACCACACGAAGGAATTAAATCGTAATTTAATCAGCAAACACTTGATTAAACATCAAGAGATAGAAATTTTAGTCGGGAAAACTGAATGTGAAAAATGTTTTTTCATGAAAAACAAGCTTTAATCATTTGATTAAACATTTTTTCCATAAAAAAAAGCTATTCACATTTTTTTCATCATTTGCAAATTGTAGCTTTTCTATTATCAATAATGTTAATTGGAAAGTATCAATCGATTATTGTCATTAGAATTTCAGCAATCGATCTAATAATTACTTTCTCGATATAGGTTCATTAATAGATTTTATTGAATATCTATCTATCTATCTATCTATCTATCTATCTATCTCAGTCTGACCATTATCTATCTAGCTGACATCTGAGGAATTTTTAATCTGTTTGAATATTTTTGTATACATACATACATATATAGATGATAGTTATCGACTCGTTCAACGAGTATGACTATCGCTGACAAGTTTCATCCGTGATTTTAGTTCTCGGGAAAACAACAATTGAGTAAGTGAGTGACTTGCAATGAGTAGTGCCAATGCGGTAAATTAAGTTGTTCTGTACAGGGCCTGGTCTGTTTGTAAGTTCTTTTCAGGCCTTACTGTGACGGGTGTGACACAAACCGTTTTTGCATATTTTCTGATATACCCCGCATATTAAATTATTTCAAGCGTAGTTCTACCAATATGATACTTCTGGTGGTTAACGAGGCCTATATTGGAGAGATTTAATCTACCACCTTCATCATATCGAAACTGATGAAGTGCCTAATCAAATAATTCTCTTTTCATAGCAGCACATTTAACATTTGCCCAACTCGTTGGATGTTCCTGGAAGATCTTCGTGCCTTCATTGATTGTACGCTTTCAGATCAAAAGCAATGGTTTCTCACTCAAGATCAGCTACATGGCAGGATGCAAGAGACTCTTTTAAGCAGTCATTGAAGTGCTTTTTGGGTTTATGCTGGGTTGAATTCTGTAGAGAATCTCACCGTAGATCGTTTGGTTTGTTATTCTGTTATCTTCAAGGCGAAATGAGACGGCTTGTTAAGCGAAGCCCCTGGCAATTAATGTGCGTTTCGATGCTGATTACATCAGCGTTTTCGATGATCACAGTGTCTGGCGTATGCCATATCTCGAGGATACGAAGAGTTGATCATAAACAGCGTTAGTGAATTGAGAGCCTGGGGGACACAACTTATGTGTTACAAGAACATCGAAGCCTAGACAGTATCAAATGTTTACTTAATCGTTAAAAATGAAGACACTTTCTATAGATTCCCAAGATATATAAAATTGGGCAGTTTATAGCTCATAACAAATATGGAGATACACAAATGCATATCTATTCCAGCGTTTCTTAACGTTTTTACCCTTGTGAAAACATTTAAATACTTTACATGTCTCATGGAACCACTACATAAGAAATTAAAATATACCATTATTAATATCTATTCCTTTTATTATATACCATCATCAATAGCTATCTCTTTTATTATATACCACTACTAATATTGTATTTTAGATCTTTTATATCTTTAACGATTATTATTTAGTTGAGTAGATGTCCTGTTTATTTTAAAAGGTATATTTAATTTTGTCTACCGCGTTGATTGTTTGAGAAATCTTATTAAAGAAAAAAAAAAATATATATATATATATATATATATATATATATATATATATATATATATATGTGCGTGTGTGTGTGTGGTTTGTCATCCACAGAGAGACTATCTAGACATTATTCTGGTGAGAATGTAGAATCCACGTTCGAGGAAGCCCTAAAGCATACACCCGTTCACCGAATGTAAAGAATGATAACGTTACATATTTCAAAAAGGTATATTTATTTTTGTCGACCACCTTGATTATTCGAGAAACCTTATTAAAAAAATTATTTCCTCTCCTCCTTTCTAATAAAAGCATTATATATATATATATATATATATATATATATATATATATATATATATATATATATATATATTATTCCGGTGAGAATGTAGAATCCTCGTTCGGAGAAAGCCCGAAAGCCATGCTCACCGAGTGAAAAGCATGATAATGTTACATATTTGTCCTTGTGATCTCATTATTCGGCACGTCGATAGAATTTCATAAGGGGTGACTGGGCATCCTCCTCGACCTTGCTGTACAGAATGCAGAGCAAATATGACCTTCGGTATATAAAACACAAGAGAAATGGGAGCACTCTTTTTCGTTTTTGGAAGAACGTGAGTTTTATAAACAGAAAATCCATTGAATTGAATAAAGTCAGCAAATGAAAAAGAGAAGCAAAACTTAAAATAATCAAAGAGAGAATAAAATTATCTTTGTTTCTGATGTAAATTTAAAGAAGAAAAAAAAACAATGAAAAACTTGTTTAAGCTTACACAGAGAAGGTAAACAATGGATGAATTACTGAGAGAAAAAAATGGATTAGACTGAACTGCTTCAAGGCGACATAAAGTCTTATCTCTTATCGATTTCTTTTCTGGAGAACTGGAATGATTTTTGCACCTTGCTCGAATAAGCTGTAACTTCTGTTTACTTTTCTGTCAGTCTCTTGGGACTATCAGCTAGGGTGATAGTTACTAAACATTACTACAACACGACACCAAAGAGACAAATTCAAAGCTACGTAGAAGAAAGTTTTTGTTTTAGCGTTTCAAATTCAAAATCCTGTTTGTTTTATATATGTTCTACATCGATCACTGACACTCATGGGAAATACACAAATATGATATCTTTACTAATTTACTTTACCGCAGAAAAAAAACAAGAAAAAAAATGAGGAGATTTGAGATAAGAAGATGCCAAAATTGCAAGTGCTTTAAAAACTATGACAGCATTTGAAAGTATAGGTTTTAGTTGGATTCGAACCACAACATATTGTTATGAATATTCAAGAGTGGTCACCCATTGTTTTGTTAGTCTCTTCTTTGAGAGAGCTATTTCTGTTTACTGGGACTATAAAAAAGCACTAAACGCGAAGCTTGTATTCTCAGTTGAATAAAGCTTTCTTAAAGCCATTAGACCACGTTAGAGTGCCCTTTGATATTCTAAGCGTTACTCACTGCCAAGTCAGAATTGATCGAGCGAGAGATGCTTAGTTTTGTCCTTACACATATGATAACAGGAGATAATACGCAACGCTATTATGACACAGATTCTAATAGTTCGACTTGTACATGGTTATTTTCTAAGCTTAGCTTAGATGTTGCACAAGGCCGAAAGTATGGGACACCCAGTAGGGAACAAACTCACTACTCAGTCGTAATTAATCTAGCGAGACAAGCTTGCTAACCATTACACGATTTCGAAGTACTAAAACGATTTTTAAAGTTTAGTTTAGATGTTGCACACGACTGAAAATAAGAGGCACCCAGTGAGGATCAAATTCACTATTCAGTCATAATCGATCTAGCGAGAGAAGCTTGCTAACCATTAGACCTCGTTAAAGTGCCCTTTGATTTTCTAAGCGTTACCCACTGCCAAGTCAGAATTAATCTAGCGAGAGATGCTTGCTAACCATTAGACTACGTTAAAGTGCCCTTTGATTTTCTAAGTGTAGCTCACTGCCAAGTCAGAAGTGATCTAGCGAGAGATGCTTGCTATTACCTCACGTCGAAGTGCTCCATGTGTCTGGAGATCAGACCCCCCCCCCAAATAAAACCCAAAAAACCAAAAAACTATGAAGATTTTCATACGTAAAAGCATATACAATAATGATCGGTGACTTTCTATGTATTTGTCAAAGTACTTTAAGATAATAGATTCTTGGTTAGGCCGAGAACTTTTATATCGGCCATCATCGAGGAAGGGAGCTTAGAAAACTGGAAGGTACAGATTGTTCTTTAAATCTCTTGAAATATTTGATGAAGTAATCGGTTATGATACGAAATTACTGTCAATCGAATGAATTGTGACGCAATGTCACGTGCTTGACTTGATTATAAACACCGTGTTAATTATACGTATCAGTATAAAGTTACTTTTATAGATGTCAAGTCAGGGTAAGGTCGGGGTGTCTAAATTTGAAACGGAAGATGTTTTCGCCTAGTCTGGTTTACTTGTCTATGGAGATCTTTTATTTTTATTTTATTTCTTTATGAAAGGGATTTGTGCATATAAAAACTGCCGTAACATTTGTTTTTAGACGACTTCATAAAGGGTTATCTTTCTTCTTTTTTTTGTAGGTTATTTAAACTATATATTTGGGCTATGGATTATAAAAGTTATTATATTGTATGCTTGTTTTTAGCTAATTATTCAGTGCATAAATTTGATGATGTCGGCAAAAAACCGTTAACTCATGTCTATTGTTTAATATATTATTATTATTTAGAAGCTTAATAATGTGCAATTTCTCATGGAGGCACAAAGGGCATGGGTCATCCCAAGCTTTACAAGTTCTAGCCCTATTTATAATTTTCTATTTTACTTTAGGTGTCCTATTTATTTCTTTCAGATGCCAAAAATATTTTGACAGGGAAGTCTGATTTGTTTTATTTATATTGTTGAAAGAGCACTTATGCTGCCTCCATCTGGCTTTAAAATCATTCTTCGTGGATCCAAAAATGTTTTTTTTCTTGGACCCAACGTTTTTTAAAGAAATTCAGAGTAGCCTCAACCTATTGCCATATATATATATATATATATATATATATAATTAAATAATTCATTTCATATATATATATTTCTTTCTAACTTTGAGACTCATCTGTAGAATCGAACCTGGACCGTTACGATACGACGCAAGCGTCATACCAACTGTCCACGGTGATAAAGAGATAAGAATCGCATTTGGCAGCATATATGGTGCACTTTTTTATTTTTACCTAAAAATATCTTTTAAAATACCCCTGCGTCTTATAAGCCATATGTAGGTTTACTAATTTTACTAATTACTAATTTTTTCTTGACTTGCTCTCCTGAATTGGTGTGCGTCTTATCTACCTGTGTGTCTTATATGCCGTCAAATACGGTAATTAGACTCAATATAGCGCCGCTCTTCACAAATTCCGTGGTGTACCTCATCTGCGTCTCCCTAACCCCACAGACTGTGCCCCGACGAGCCACGTCTTTTATCCCCAAGCCGCTCCATCCAGAGCATTAGAAGACAGTTCAAGCAAAGATATACAAATGATAGAAATTATTAGGTGGATTTGAAATAATCGTGATTAATTCATCGCGTCTAGAAGAATCCTCAACAGAATGTAGAAAGCACTAGACGGCCGTTTCGTCCTATATTTGGGATTCATCAGCAGGGCGTATCCACTACCAAGAATCGAAACCCGGACTTCACCAACGGGCCTCGGTGACGAAGAGGTAACTATTTAGAATCGATATAGTGCTGCTCTTCACAAATTCCGTCGTTTAACTCATCCGAGTTTCCCTAACCCAACGGACTGCGCTCCCACGAGCCACGACTTCTATCCCTAAACTGCTCCATACAGAGCAATAGAAGCTGTTTTATGCAAGGATATACAAATAATAGAAATTATTAGGCGGATTATTATTAGTCTATATAATCTATTATTTTGGCTTTTAACCTTTTTAAGCAACAGTTTAATGCCTTTAGTATTAATTTATTTTTTCTTATTTTAGATATTGCCATCGAGCTGATGATTTAAGGCAAAAGTTTTACTGTAGATTTCAAGATATTTTCACAAGACATAGCCAAATAATAAATCAATTCATATATATATATATATATATATATATATATATATATATATATATATATATATATATGAATATGAAGAGAGGGATTGAAATGGAAAAATATTGCAATAGAGTGTTGAAAATAATTTATGATCATGGCACTTGATCGATCGTAGATATCACGAAATATTAACGCGTCGTTGGTACATTTGGCCGGTGACCAGAAGCCCACAATGATAATCTAAATACTTCCGGCTTTTCAGACAAGGAAGCAAATAAATAATAATGATAAATAAATTTGTCAAAGATTCAAATCATAATACAAAGAAAGAAATAAGAAGAAAAAATTGTAGACGTCAATCCGTATTGGGTTGACGAGAAAAGAAAAATGTATTATTCTTATTGTATAAATGTATTATATGAATTTATATCGATAAATGTATTACTCTGGTTATTGATATGAATAATAAAGAGGCCAATTAAGGCGAGCAGAAGAAATACAGAAGCTTGTACTTATCTCTGCATTCATACCGACCTCTCCGGAAAATTCTGCGCCAATTCTTGGCTCTACGTTTGTCTTGATTATGTATGTATGTATGTATGTATGTATCTATCTATCTATCTATCTATGTAATTCTAGTCGAATCTATCTATCTATCTATCTATCTATCTATCTATCTATCTATCTATCTATCTATGTAATTCTAGTCGAATCTATCTATCTATCTATCTATCTATCTATCTATCTATCTATCTATCTATGTAATTCTAGTCGAATCTATCTATCTATCTATCTATCTATCTATCTATCTATCTGTGTAATTCTAGTCGAATCTATCTATCTAATTCTATCTATCTATCTATTTATCTGTCTAATTCTATCGAATCTATCTATCTATCTATCTATTCTATCTATTATCTATCTATCTATCTATCTAGTCTATCTATCTATCTATCTATCTATCTATCTATCTATCTATCTATCTATCTATTCTAGTCATCTATCTATCTATCTATCTATCTAATTCTAGTCGAATCTATCTATATCTATCTATCTATCTATCTATCTATCTGCGTAATTCTAGCCGAATCTATCTATCTATCTATCTATCTATCTATCTATCTATCTATCTATCTGCGTAATTCTAGCCGAATCTATCTATCTATCTATCTATCTATCTATCTATCTATCTATCTGTGTAATTCTAGTCGAAGCTATCTATATATCTGTGCAATTCTAGTCGAATCTATCTATCTATCTATCTATCTATCTATCTATCTATCTATCTATCTATCTGCGTAATTCTAGCCGAATCTATCTATCTATCTATCTATCTATCTATCTATCTATCTATCTAGTCATATCTATATATCTGTGCAATTCTAGTCGAATCTATCTATCATCTATCTATCTATGTAATTCTAGTCGAATCTATCTATATATATGTGTAATTCTACTCGAATCTATCTATCTATCTATCTATCTATCTATCTATCTATCTATCTATCTATCTATCTATCTATCTATCTATCTTAGTGCCTTTGTCTAACTACTGGTATCTATGAGATATAATTGTAACCGACTCTTAAAGGGAATTCGACGAGCCGAGTTCGAATTCTAGTCGAGTTCATTACATTCACTTACTCGCAAATCCTCTTACTAAAGTCATGGTTTCATTTCTTCTATCATCAGCTACGGGTTAAATATTTCGGCCGAATATTCTCGCATATCTTATCTGAATAAACAACCCCAGATAGATGGAAAACTACTAAGCGATGTCCATATTCACCCATCGACTCATATCTATCTCGCTGTCCTTTTATCTGTCTATATATCTCAGTCTAATGCCTTTTAGAAGCTTAAGCATCGCCTATGGGATGTTCGTGGGATTTCACTGAAAACGAAAATCAGTGTCTATCGAAAAGTCATTCTCACAAAACTTCTTTATAGGTCAGGCTCGTGGACGCCATATAGGACTCACATCAATCAGCTTGATGCTTTTCATAAATGCTGTCATTGTTCAATATGCGATTATTATACACGGAAAGACAAAATCTCTAACCCTGATGTTTTCATCCAATATGGCATCGGTGGTATCGAATCCTTTCTGATGTAATCACAGTTCAGATGGGCTGGTCATGTCATCAGAATGAGTGATGATCGGATGTCGAAAATCCTTATGTATAGCCAACTTTTTCATGGTAAGCGTAATGTAGGCCGTCATTGTTTACACTTCAAGGACAAACTTAAATAGAATTTAAATGCTGCAAACATAGAGGGGTTCCAACTTGATGTTGTAAACTGAGCAAACTGGTAAAACACCTTCTACCAAGGTATAACTAACTTTGAAGAGAATCAACCATCTGAGAGAATTAAGAAGCAACACTAAATCTCTGGCTAATACATCAGCCCCTATGGAGGTCAACCCTTCAGCAAGTCCCTCGTGTGAATTTGTTTGCAAATCACGTGCAGGATTGTTGTCTCATACGAAGCATAAACATAGGAACTGAACTGAAAGACACTCATACGTCGAAAACGATGGGGGAGTTCAATCATATCTCAGTCTATTTAGATCTATTTATATAAATTGTACTTGCTATTTTTTGATCTGTTGTTTACACTATCTCGATCTCTTATTGTTAATCTATCTATCTATCTATC
Organism: Acanthosepion pharaonis; assembly: GCA_903632075.3. NCBI lineage: Eukaryota > Metazoa > Mollusca > Cephalopoda > Sepiida > Sepiidae > Acanthosepion > Acanthosepion pharaonis. The sequence goes on along the minus strand of CAHIKZ030000435.1, from coordinate 4,394,880 downwards.
TATCTAGTCCAGCTTATTATAAATTGATGAAGAACGCGACTTTAACCTCAATCAGGTTGGGTTCTATTTATCTATCTATCAGTGTAATTCTAGTCGAATCTATCTATCTATCTATCTATCTATCTATCTATCTATCTATCTATCTAATTCTGGCCTAACCGACCTATCTATCTATCTATCTATCTATCTATCTATCTATCTATCTATCTATCTAGTTGAGCTTATTATAAATTGATGAAGAACGTGACTTTAACCTCAATCAGGTTGGGTTCAGTAAATCAAATATGGAAGCCCGCCTAAGTTCGTGAAAGATAATCTCTTCAGTTTGTATTTTCTTACAGGGCAGTACATGATGTAATTTCCTAATCTGAATTAGGCATATTTGGCGTCTACCTGAGAGGCATTTTTGGAAAGCAGACATTCAGATTCAGTAACATCATGGGGTCAACAGTTTCTAGGCTGAAACCAACAAAATCTTGTCTACCACACTGACAACACTCTGGATATGGACTGAAACGATCGAAAAGACATGATCAATAACAGAACAAAGCATGAATTTCTAACAGTTTATCTACGATATTTTATCCTGTTTCTACAAAATGTTATTCGGAAATTGGACAAATAGAATAAAAATTATATATATATAAATAGTACACAGTCTTTAGTCATGTTCTCCTCTATGTGGGGGGGTCTTATTCGGGAGAGATATGAAGTGTCGTCCAGCTTTTGAAGGTTGTCCTAATTATATATGAACCACAGATCCTTTGTATTTTCTCTGATGACCCTTTCACGTAAGGTAGGCAGACTGTTTTCTGAGTGTTGTTGTCCTCCTCTTGTACCTGCCTTATCCCAGTATATTGGGGCTGCTGCCATGTACCCAGGGTAGATGTTACATTGTAGGGTACTACTTATACTGACCAATTTTTTGTCTAATGTCTCTCGGTCGCAACTTATGACTTTTGCTCGGTGTTGTAAGCAGTGGACAATCCCTTTCTTTACGCTGTATGGATGGTGGGTGTTGAAATTGAGGTACAGTCCGGTGAATGTCGGTTTAACCCATGTTCTGTTCAAGATATTAGAACATCCAGGAATGGGGGGGTGTTGTTACTCTCTTTCTCCATAGTGAACTGTATTGAAGGTCTTATTGAGTTCACATGGTCCAGTAGAACCTGAACACCTTCCTGGTTTGGCCAGAGTATGAAGGTGTCATCTACGTACCTTAACCATAGAGTTTGCTTTAGAGATATAGATTCTAATGCCATTTCTTCAAAGTATTCCATGTATATATTCGCCATTGCTGGTGATAATGGCGAGCCCTTATCCTGTCGATATATGTGTGATCCCATTCCGAAGTGTGTTGTTTGTGTACAAAAAGGCAACATCTCCATAAGATAATCTATTGGAATACTGGTCCGTTCTTCTAGGGATGAGTCAGAGGTCTCTGACTACTGGGAGTGCCTCCTCCGTGGCTACCTTGGTGAACAAACTCACCACGTCCAAGCTCACCATCTGGTTGGATAGGGTGGGGTCATCTTTGATTATTTCCACGAAGTGGGCGGAGTTTCGGACATATAAAGATGACATTCCGATCAATGGGTCAATTATATCTAAAATGAAGCGACTCGGAGGGTGGCACATAGAGCCTTGGCAACTAACAATCGGCCTGTGCGGAATACCGTCTTTGTGAATCTTAAGAGGAGCGTATATGTGAGGTAGCTTGGTGTAACGCTGCGATAACTGCCTATACGTCTTAGGTGCGAAGTGATCCTTGTTCTTGATTTGTATCTGTGACGGTTTGGCGTTCGGTTTTCATTGTAGGATCCATTTTTACTTTGCTGTAACTACCATTTCTAATGAGGTCGTCCATTTTTCTTTTATAATCTGATTTGACCATCCCTACAGTTGCATTGCCGTTGTATGATGATGTTTTCGTTCATCTGTAGGGATCCGGTCGACAGCCTCTCCAGTTTCGTGATGTTTGACTTGGGCGGCTTGACCTTCTCCAGGGTCTGTTTCACCACCCACCTTAGTTCATCAGCCTGAGCTTGAGGGAAGTTCTGGCAGTGATGTCGAATAATGTAAATAGTGTACATTATATCTCATCTCAGAAATATACACAGATATATATATATATATATATATATATATATATATATATATATATATATATATATGTATTCAAAAAGTAAAAAAAAATAATTTAATAAATAGAATTATAAAAAAAAGTCTTTATAAAATGTATAACCTAATCATACTTATTATAAAACCTAGGTTGTGTGTGTGTCTGTTCGTTTATATATTGGATCGGATTTCCTACATTTTTCAACCGATTTCAACAAAACTTCACAGGACTACGTAAAATTACCTTGCGGTGGTTCTGACAGCGCCACAATTGTTTTTGCACGAAATCAATTTGAAAACACGATTAAGAGGCATCACTGTCGCGAGAATGAAAGGGGGACAACTCATATCGAGTTATACTTATTATAAAACCCAAGTTGTTTGTGTGTGTGTGTGTGTATGTGTGTTCGTTTATATATGGGATCAGATTTCCTACATTTTTCAACCGATTTCAACAAAACTTCACTTTTTTTGGCAGGTAGTGTTTCTTATTGTCTTCCACACTTTTTTCTTTATTTTTACATTCAGAATGATTTAAAAAATTAATTTACAAGACAATTGTTTATAATAAAATTCTATTTAATCGGTAGATTCATAACGATTGAAAACAATGTTTTTGTTTAGTTTGGGTTGGACCAATTCGTAAAAAACAAAAAAAACAAAAACAAAAAAAAACTAATTAAGACATGCGTTTCCGTCAACCTTAAACAATTAAACAATAATCTTTGTCAATTTCATTTTTCAGTCTTTATGATGGTCGATGCTATCTCTTACTGTTACATCCCGGGCAACGCCGGGCCCTACTACTAGTACTTTATAAGTATTAGGTTATACATTATATAGGTAGAAAACGTCTACAAACTACTGAGAAAAATGAAATAATGTCGAAGTGAATATATAAAAACTAATATTTACTCTCTCTCTCTCTCTCTCTTCTCTCTATATATATATATATATATATATATATATATATATTAGGTTTCACCTAAACGATCGTCAGGGCGATGGCAGCAAATGTTATGTGTGTGTGTCAATAAATTTAGAAAAATAAAAAGCGAGATCGACTTCGAGATTGAATGACTCAGCAAAAGATGAAATGGCGTAAAATCTACAAATGTAACCTAACCTAGGTAATAAATATATATTCTTTTTAGCACAGCCACTTTCATTGTCGCTCTACTTAATTGGTTGGTAAATAATAATCCCATATATCGTTCAGAAATGATCTTTCGCGTTGACAGCAATGGCCAGCAACGGTCAATAGGATGAAAAACATCAACTGCATCCAAGCGAAAAGCCCAGAGAAACTTATTAAGACACTGAAACTTATTGTTTTAGTTATATTGAAATGTTCAACTCGGAATTCAGTTAATGATCATGAGTTCACCTGCTGAATGATTGGCAATACCTTCGTGGTTCTATACAAGTTTTTTTACGTTATACAAAGACAGTGAGTTCATATGAATTTTTTTAAATCCGAAATGGGATAAAATATTCGTTAGCACTTGGAATCCATGAAAATAAAATAAAAACATCTTTATACCAGATTTGTTCGTCCAAAAAGAGTGTTAATAATTGCGACTACACAAGGTTTTTTTTTTTTTAAATATTTCACCTCCAGCAAGGCAATAAAGCCACTAAGACGCAAGAGATTTACAGAATTAAGAGAATAGACTTAAGTAGAGACAAAAATAAAAACACAAGTATAACGAGTGAAATTGCATCAAAGTTGACTGGAAGCACGAAGCGGGAATAGAATGCTACAAGCGAGTGAAGAAACTGTTAGCATAAAACTTTTGATTATATCTAGTAATTTCAACTGTAAAATGATGAGACCTAGCCGCCAATCTAGTACTGCGCTTAAATTCTTAAAGTCTAGATACCATAGTTAAGTAAAGTTCAACAGAACAATTACTATATATATATATATATATATATATATATATATATATATATATATATATATATATATATAGATAGATAGATAATAAAGTTATTTTTCGTTTCATTTCGTCGTTGGAAGTTATCTAATGATCCGGCGTCCTTTAAAAAGGACTCTGGTCTAATAAATTATTATAATTGTACCTTAAAGTGGTCTCTTTTTTTCTTTTAAATATATATATATATATATATATATATATATATATATATATATATATATATATATATATATATATTATATAAAAAAAAAAAAACAAAATCAATTAAACCAAATAAATAAAGTAAATAATAAACAAATTAACAAACCATTATGACTAAAATATTAGTTAGACTATAAAATTCAAACCAAAAATCGGACGAAAAACATAGCTATAACTGTTATATAACGATAAAAAAATACTACGTTAAAAATCGAAAACTGAAAAGAGTAAATAAAAACATACAGTATAATAAATAATAAAAATCAAGTAAAATAAATTAATCTAAATTCATCCAAATAAATAAACAAACCGATCCCGATAAATTAATCGTTAGAAAAAAACAAATAAAGATAATCAATCCAAATAAATATATGAAGTAATAAACAAATTAAAAACCGTTCCCGCCCAAATAATAGTTAGAATAAACTACAGCAATGAACCTCAAAATTGAATAAATAGCTTTGATTATCCTTCCAAACCAAACCAAAACTATTAAATAAGCGATATATAACGTCTTTTTTAATACGTTAACAAAAAACACTGATTGAAATTATATATATATATATATATATATATATATATATATATATATATATATATATATGAGATAAAAAAAAA
>CAHIKZ030000435.1:4382500-4387500 GCA_903632075.3 Acanthosepion pharaonis | reverse complement strand
CCACACGAGGTAATGATTTAAGCTTTTTATTTAATTTTTCTTGAGTTCGAAGAAATGGTTAACAATGTTGGTAATTACAATCATCATTAACCCTCTGACGAGACGTTTTTCGACGTCGAAACTTACATTTTTTTCATGGTAACTTGCATCTTTCAATGTAACAGTTTAGATAGATAAATAGATAGATAGATAGATAGATAGATAGATATGCGTAGACTGTGATAGATGAATTCTGAAAAGAGCATCGTTAAATTCATCGACAAAAATATATATCGTTTTTATTTTATTTGCCTTATATATCGTTGTAACATAGAAAGTGTTACTGAATGAGGAATAACTAAAACAGTGGTTGGAAATGAAATGGTAATCTTAATAACATCAACAAAATACAATACTCGCCAGCGGCGTGAAGTATGGAAACCACCGCAAGTGGTGGACTACTTATACAGCATATTACCACCACTTACAATAGTGTCCAGCGTATTTATGAGGATTGGTACATACCCATTAGTGTTCATAGGTACGGTATCAAAGAATCCTAAAGAAAACTGCTTTCTCTATAAAAACGATGCTGGGTGAAGGACATGATGAAAAGGTTAATTGTTGATATCGTTGCTAGAGCCAGTGTGAATGCCAATATCTGTTAACTTACAGTTGGGGGTAACAGTATTACCGACAACAAAGTCCTGAATCCCTTCTTCCCTTATGAAATCTCCCTTGAATCTGTCTCCACTGCGTTTTCTTGACACCTTTGAGCTAATAAATTGTAAGTGCGATTATCTGTAAAGTCTTATCCTCCCAATCACTTATTTCCAGTTTCACGGATTTGTGCGACACTGAGATCCGTAGACGTATTGGGATGGCCAAGGTCACTTTCCAAAAGCTGAGTATTGCGAGACAGGAATGTTTCTTTGGTAACAAAGAAAAGAATACTGAGCTGTTACGTGACATCTGTCATTCTTAACGGCAGCAAATATTGGATGATTTCCTCAAAGATGAAGTAGACACTCGAGGTGACAGCGATGTGGTTCTACAGAAGGATGCTAAGGATATCCTGGACAGAGCGTGTGAGCAACGATGAAGCTGAAAACAAGGAGGAGGCTTATACATAATAACAGGAAGACGCAGCTGAAATTCCTCGGACACAAAATGAGGAAGGAGGGCCTGGAGAATCTGATACTCACGGGTCGAATAGAGGGAAAGAGAGACAAGGGAAAACAGCGCGCGACATACCTGGCGAGCTTGAGCAGGTGGATAACAGAACGTGGTCTGGGGGAGGAAGCAGAGGGAAGGAACTTGTTTAGAGCTGGAAAGGATAAAGAGACGTGGAGAGCCATGATCGCCTACGTCCTTAGAGGACATGGCGCATAAATTAAAAGAATTATATTGCGACAAATCCTGTTTTACACTTATTACTTAGGGCTACTCAGATTTCATTATATGAAATGCAGACAACACACTTGGTCAGCTCTAGCATGTAACCGCGCCGGACCGGACCCGTTAGACGATGTTTCGATAAAGATCTTCGACATCCATTCCCCCAATCTGCCTCTCCGCAGATCTTTCGGCACACCGTAATTGCGGAAATCCTTGACGGAGCGATACCTTCGAACTGGCTGGAGTCAATCCCGTCTTTACGAAATGTAAACAGCTCCGTCTCACTAACGAAGACAATCATCATCATTATTATCATTTATTCAGTTAGTGGATTTGTGCCGCTATGGACACCACTCCCCCTGGTCCATTTTGACATTTAAGACAAAATATGGCAATGGCTTGCCAGTTTCTTTTTCAACGAGTTTATTGAGGCTACTCCTCTTAGAAGATCCTCTGCCACTGGTAAAGCTGATATCTGCGGTGCAGCCTCTACGCCCAGGTCGTTTGAAGAGAGGCGTTCCCCTTCAACAGTCCGATTACCCTCACATAGTTTAGCAGGTCGATGCCGTTGGCCAGGATGTGGCTGTCGCAGTGCCCATGTGACTTCTTGGGGCCTTGTGTGAAAGTTGGATCTCGACTGTGGACCAGTACATTTCCGCATACCAATTCAGCTGAGTAGAGATTTTCCAAGCGTAGCTTAGATGTAGCACAAGGCCGAAAGTATGGGGCATCCAGTGAGGATCGAACTCACTTTTCAGTAGTAACTGATCTAGCGTGACAAGTTTGTTAACCATTACACCACGCCGAGGGGCCCCAATCACTGAGAATACATCCCATGCACCCCTTAGAAATAATTCAGATGTTCTGGTAATATTTTCATCATATTTTAAATACCATTTTTTAAAACATTTCCTTCAGGGATGTTTTCATAATGTTCAGAGTTATTACTTTTCAGATAGTTTTTTCATTCTTGTTCTGGGTAATTTATTAAGTTATGCAAAAATAATGACGTAATAATGTCGTTTTTTGACGTACTTTTCTACGTCAAAAAACGACATTCTTACGTCATTATTTTTGCACCAACATAATATTACAGCGGGTCTGCGTTCCTTAATCAAGTAACCTTTTTCGTTTTTAATTTTCTAGTTCTTTTATTAGGTTGGTGCAAAATAATGACGTAATAATGTCGTTTTTGACGTTAAAAAATACATCAAAAAACGACATTATTATGTCATTATTTTTGCACCAACCTAATATTTAGTTTATATGTCATTTTTACTCTGACATTGTTTCCGTTACACTTATTGCAGTATCTGCATGTCAGTATTAACCTCTATATATTGTTGTGTCTTTGGCACTTCGGTGTAGATTCGCAGGCTTGTCTTGTTAGATCAATTACAACTGAAAAGAAACCAAGTTCTCTACGCTTTCGGCCTTGTGCCACATCTAAGCTACACTTAGAAAAACCTTTTATGGGGACCTTGAGGCGCTGTAATAGTTAGAAAGCTTGTCTCGCTAGAACAATAACGACTGAGTAGTGACTTCGATCCTCACTGGGTGCCAAATACTTTCGGACTTGTGCCACATCTAAGCTCCACTTGGAAAATCATTTTAGGCAACTCGAGACGGTGTAATGTTTAGCAAGCTTGTCTCTCTAGAACAATAACGACTGAGTAGTGAGTTCGATCCTCACTGGGTGCCCAATACTTTCTTGTGGTGGTCATACCATCTCTCAGTGGTTTCGATTTTGTGCTTCTTCCATATCTTCAAGTGCACATGAGTCGCGACCTTGTTATGCCTGTGGGTATATTCATTTTCATTATTATAATCATTATTATTATTGGATATTTGACAAACCCGATCAGGAAAAGAAAGTCCCTCTGGTTCAAAGTGAGCTAGTAACTTAAGCTTGAGAAAAGCAGACAAATTTCATTTTTTTGGAGATTCTTTGAAGATGATAGTCCAACATTTCTGGCGTATAATGTTACGTTTTTATAAAGGAAAATACTAAGAACAAGAAAAATTAAAATATATTAACAAAAACATGGCAACCAGAACAATTCGGTCGTTTTTCTGTCACTGGTAATAAATAGTAATAAAAAAATATAATAATTTAAAAAACATTGTAATAAAAAATGGTAATAATTTAAAAAAAATGGTAATAAAAAAATTGGTAATAGTTTTAAAAAATGGTAATAATTTTTAAAAAACGGTAAAAAAAATGATAATAATTTTAAAAAAATGGTAATAAAAAAATTGGTAATAGTTTAAAAAAATGGTAATAATTTTAAAAAATTGGTAAAAAAATAGTAATAATTTTTAAAAAATGGCAATAAAAAATGGTAATAATTTTAAAAAATGGTAATAATTTAAAAAAAAATGGTAATAATTTTAAAAAATGTAAAAAATTGTATTAATTAAAAAATGGTAATAATTTAAAAAAATAGTAAAAAAAGAAAAATGATAATAGTTATAAAAATGGTTAAAAAATGGTAATAATTTAAAAAAATCATAATAAAAAATGTAATAATTTTAAAAAATGGTCAAAAAATGATAATAATTAAAAAAATATGGTAAAAAAAGAAAAATAGTAATAATTTTTTAAAAATGGTGAAAAAAAATGATTATAATTTGAAAAAATGATAAAAAATAAAAAATGGTAATAAAAAAACAATCATAATTTACCAGAACTGTCTTCATTCTGTTTTTTACTCTAAAGTGTATTTGCATATTGTAGATGGCGATGGTGTTGCGGGTCTGCGTCAATATTTCATTGTGTTTTTATTGCAATGTTTGCTGGTCGGTATTAATCTTTCTATACGCTGACGCGTTTTCTGGGCTCAACCTGAGAATCGTAAACAAAATTATTAATCCTCTACGGCGACATCTCTGAAATCTAAGGCTTTATGCAGGGTCATCGATTTTTTTCTCTTCAACTCTTCTGAAATCTTGTCTTCTTTAAGAAGGATCATCATTACTATTATGTTTTCTTGCATTTGCTTGTTTACACCAATTGCCATGTAGTTATCACTCAATACAGAGTGAGAGTAAGTCTCTTTAGGTACGTTTCAGCTCTCCCGCGTCGCTACCAAATAGGTTTAGAGTGGGTTTGAGGGCAATAACGTGGAAAAATTGCCTAAGACCTCTCGGCCCTACGCAAAATAGCGAAGGGCCGAGGTGTCTTGGGAAATTTCGCATATTCAATATATTGCATATTCTATAATTGTTTCAGTTCTCTTTCGAGAAATCCTAACGAATGTCAAAGGAGGGGATCTTCAGTAAGTCTCTCCAGGACGCTACATATTCTTCCTCAGATTAATTCTTATTGATACCCTAAGACCGTTCTTGGTAGTTCAAAAACAGTTATCAGGATTGCCCCTTGCATATTCTATAATTGTTACAGTTCTCTTACTAGATCCAAGCTTACGGTCATATCATGTTGAAACACCAGTTCCCGTAAGATCAAGGAAGTTAGGCAACATCCAGTCTGGTCAATAACTAGATGGGTGACCGCTTGGGACTACTAGGTGATGTAAGCTTGGACGTGCGGAAGGTGCAATAGATGATGGCACGGAATAGGTAAATGTCGGAGAGAAATGTTCTAATTCCAGTCGTAATATTCA